>VZTV01032960.1:0-14652 GCA_013400875.1 Anhinga rufa | reverse complement strand
ATTTACTCCTCAAATGATTTTTCTCTGACTGCTCCTGTCAATACAAAATTGACAATGCTGTCAAGCTTCCAAGATTTCAGAATATTTGAAGGCATGAGCAAAGGGGTTTTGATATTCCTCGGTTGTTTGGCAGTGGTACCTTTGAGCTGTCTGCTTTTCCCTGCGCTTTTAACGTAAGCGGTGAAGCGCTCGCCTCGCCTTCCTCGAAAGGCTGCCTACGAGAAAGGCGCCTTTTTCTAAGGCTGACAAAGCTGTACAAACTCTTTGCAGTGGAATCAAGAGCAAAAAGACTTCAAAACTCTACAGTGGAAGATCTGTTTTGCTTAAGATCACTTAAGCTTTTCCAGGCAAATCGCAGAGTTTTCAAGGGACACTCAACTTTGTTGGGGCAGAGCGGGATATTTTTTTCTTTAGATTTTTTTAATTGCTGACTTTAAAATCCTAATTTTTTTTTTAATTAAGTAATTTTTAAAGTAGCGTGATGGTTTGTATCAAAGGAATTGACTGATGAAGTGTATGAGAACAGCTAAGAGGAGGTACTAAGACCTAGAACTGGGGTTTACTTTCTCTCGCAAACTTTTGATCACGTGTCTGATGAATATTTGCTCCTGATTTCATACCCTGAATTTGAATAAATGAAACCGGGGGGCGGTTTTCCTGTTGCTCCTTCCTGGTATCGGGGTACCAGGTGAAGCAGGACGCCGGCGACGAGGGGGCTGCCGCGTCAGGGGGCGTCAGGGGGCAAAGCGGCGCTGCAGCCACCTCTCCGGGCTGCGACGATGAGGGGCCAAGGGCAGGCGCCCACGCTTGCGGCTCTGTGAGATGGCCAGGGTCGCTGGGAGAGCCTGTGCTGCCATTTGCTGGTGCGGTTGGGCAGGCAGGGCCGGAGCGAGGGTTCTTAGGCGCCAGCAAGGTTCTGGAGCCTTTTTTTTTTTTTCTCCACCTTTATCTTGTCAGGTTTTATGCTGCTGTTTTTCTGGTGCTGTTTCTTGCTGAGGCGCGGTGAGGACTGCAGGTCAATGCCAAAGCCAGTAGGGCGATGGAGGGAGGAAGAGCCTCCAGCGAAGCAGCAGCCTGATGGCTCCCAAGAGGGTGAGCCAAGCACAGGTAGCAGGGAGGGGGTGCAGCCTTGCTGGAGGTTGTGCTTGCTGGAGGCGGTTTATAATAGGCAGTTTGAGAACAGGCTGCAAATGTAACAGCCCGTTTTCCCAAAGCCAACCCCGGTGCCTCCAGCACAGCCCTGGGAAGGCTGTCCTCCGCTCGAGAAAGTTGCTGTGAGCAGGGATGCATTAAGGACCGCGAGCTTCCCAGGTACAATGGTAGTGGGAGCCATCCGTGAGTTATAAATAGCATTAGCATCCTTTCTCTCCAACGCCTGGCATCCCAAGCAGTCGTTTTTGCTGGTGCTAGTGAAAATGAACAAAGCATTGAACAGCTTTTATTTACGTTCTCTTTGCAGGCTGGAATTTTGTGAGTAGTTTTTCTCACTGGCTTTGAATTTTGAGTTTATTTTAAGGGAAAATATTGGCATTTTCTCCTTTTGGATTTTTTCCTTTTATAATTGCCATGCGTTACTTTCATATTTTTACCAAAACTATGTGGGAGAAGCTATTGTGACAGGAGAGTGGGGGTCACAAGCAGTCATTTACCAAGAACCTCTGTGTGATCAAAGGAAAAGGTGGAGGGGGGGGGGGCGAGAAACAACCAGAAACCATAATTGAATCTTATCTAAATCTTACACCAATTTCTAACAAAATACTGAAAATGTTTTGTTTTAGGATTAAGCAAAGGTGGTTTGGCATGATTTGTGGTGTTTACATTGACAGATCAGAAAGAAATCGTTGTTGCCGCAGAAGGAAAATCTTTACATGCCCCCTGGACAAGGTCTTCCTGTGGTTTGATAGGAAACAAAGATGTCTTTTGTCAAGGAGCTATGAAGAGCCGAGAGCAAAACTGGCAAAAAGGACTCTCTTCAAAATATTTAGGGTACACGCGATGAAGTGCTGTTATAAAACGATAAACCCTGACCTGTTATGCAACTCTCCTTTGCTGTTACAGACGTTCAAGAAACACAAGGTCTACAAAACAGGCGTTTTGCCCTGGGATAAGCCACTACTAGATCAACTGGTAGAGCTGGAAGAATTAGACAAGCTTTCAAATAAGCAAGGAGGGCTATATTTTTTTTCCGATTCTGCCAACTGATCTAATTATACACTGTCTTTACTGACAGCCCTTGCCTTAGACCAGCACGGCAACACCGCCGTTACTGAAACGCTGTGATTTTTCAGATTGCCAGAAGATGGCAGAAGAAAGCAATCTTGAATGATTAAAAAAAAATACACAGTGTACTCATGACTGGCTTTTAGAGGGAGCTGTTGCTGATATACAAGAAACTGCACTGGTTGGGTGGATGAAAAATGTGAAATGTACTGCAAGAGTGAAATTCATATTGACCTGAGTGCATACATCAAATTATCTACAGTAGTCAGACAGGCCGGGGGCTTTGAGTTAACCGAAGGCATTACTCCTCCTCCCCATCCAGGGTGATGCTTCCCTTGTATCCTTCTTAAAAATGAAAGAAAACCAAAGAAAACTTGCACAGTTACTGGGCATCAGTGAAAATTACCAGGCGCTTATTAGCCGGTAGGAGTTACTTCCAAAGGGCAGCACTGCGCAGGCCCTGGGGGTCCCGGCGAGGGGACAACGTGAGGTGGAGCCTGCTGCCGGCTTGCTTGTAGCTCACGCCAGAACGAGGCACCGAGGATATTTATCAGTAGCCTTTGGGCTTCGTCCGACGAGGGGACAAAGCCCCACGGCCGCGGAAGCCGTGCTGGAAACGCTGCGGCAGCGGGCCTGCCCCAGAGACCTCGCCAGCGCCGCCTTTCACCGATCCTTCACCCTCCCTCTTCTTTCTTTTCCCCAGAGCCTGAGCTAACCTCCCTGGAGCTGATGGCAGCAATTAGGGAGTTTTTTACTAGGACCAGACCTTCTGTCTGGTCTGCACTAATTAAAGCAGGTTTAGGAAGTAGCTAATCCATTGAATGCCAAAAACTGGAAGATCGGCAGGGGAGGAATAACTCTAAAGGTGCCCGGTTTCTTACGCTGTCTTCCCCTAGACTCTGCTCTGATGGAGAATGACTGACTAGCCAGACCTCCAGGTCTAACTTGCCTCGGCACCTATTCTGCCTGTATTATGAGCGAGGTGTGCGCAATATCCACTACTAAATATTGAATAAAACATGGGCACCAAACATCCAGCATCTGCTTCCCAGGCTGGGAACACATTTGTCACTATGGCCCAAGATTCATTTCACAGTGGCAGCAAGGAGGAGGATGACAAGGGATCAGGAGTGAAGAAGAAGAATGCTTAAAGCAACTTGCAACTGTTGTGACAAGGAGGAAAAACAACTGACGATGTGGATGCCCATCACCTGGGCAGGAACACTCTTGCCCCATGAGATGATGCTAACAGACCCCGGTGCCCTCACACCTTCCCCCTCAGGATTCTGATCCTACTTGTCTTTTTAAGGTATTTTTCCTTATGTTGCTTCTTTTGGTAAAATTACTTTGTTCCCAGCTTGGTTCTGTGGTTAGCGGCAGGAATCAGCTTCATCTTATAAGGAAAGTGAGTGATAGAAGCTCTGCGGCTGCTGGCAACGCCACGAGAGCACTGCCAGCAACCAGCAGCTTTCTTTTGCCCTTTGGCTGCCCACCTCTGGGTTATGGGGTTATGCCCACCCCCTGTTCAGACGTAGATTAAGTCTTTCTGAAAATTAACAGGTTTAGCAGAGAACAAAACTACTTTGGATCTGCCTTGTCCAGGACATCCTACAACCTGGGTCCTTCGCCAGGCTTCCAACAACACATCATCTAGGTCAAAGCACCTCCAGGGGATGCTTAATCCTGCTCTGGACATGCGGTGAGCAAGCACGTACCCTTTGCACGCTGAAGACTTAGCGGGTATGTTTAGGGGAAGCAACACTCTGTAGACATCTGTTCCCCTTCCATGCTTGAAAGGAAAACCCTCCCCTTTCAGCACTGAAGCATTAACTCCAAATGTTAATTTGCCATCTCTTTTTTTAGTGAAGACAATAGCGCAAAGCAGTTCAGCACAGGTTGTTCATCCCCAAAACAAAGGCAAATCAGGGCTGCCCAGGAATCTGAAAGCTCTGGGAGGGAAGGAGTTTGCAGCGTTTTCTGTTCCTGTCCTATGAGCGGGGTGTATATACCCGAGAGGGGAAAGGCATGTGCGCAGGTGAGCTCAGGAGTGAGGACGCTCCCGCGCAGCCGAGGCGATCTCTGAACGCCGAACTCTGCTCTTCTCCTGCCGCTGACTCTGGACCATTGCCACAAGTAAGGGCTGCCACGGGGTGGATCGGCCCTAAGGCAAAAGATCCAATCTGGTCTGAAATGCAGGAGCCCAGAGCTAGGTCAGCTCAGCTGGGCCCTTTCCCTCTGTTTCTGGGACCCTCGGGAAGGTGCCCGCTGCCTTGCTGGCTATTGCAACAGAAAAACGCGCCGCAGAGCTGAGGTGCCTCCCCAGGGCCGTAAAGAGCTGTGCAAATAACTCCACCTCGTCCCCCTGTTAGCTTAAGCACCCCGCTCGTGAATTGCAAACCGGGTGACGGCAGGCCAGACCTCTCCGGTTAAATATCCGGACTCCCTCTGCTAGCAGGGATGCTGGCGTGGTGGCGAGGTCCCTTCGCGCGCACGCAGCCCGCCTTCTGGCCGGCCACGTCCCCCCCATGCAGGATGCTGCGCCTCGACTCGACTCCTGCCGTACGAGGGTAGGCTGGGAGAGCTGGGTTTGTTCAGCCTCGAGAAAAGGAGGCTCAGAGGGGATCTCATCACCGGGTACCAGCACTTAAGGGGTAGTTACAAAAAAGATGGAGACTCCCTTTTTACACGGAGTCATGTGGAGAGGACAAGGGGGAACGGACACAAGTTGCTCTTGGGGAGATTCCGACTGGACACCAGAGGGAAGTTTTTCTCCCTGAGGACAGTCACCATTGGAATAATCTCCCCAGGGAAGGGGTTGACTCGGCCACGTTGGGCACCTTCAAGAGTCGTCTGGACAGGGTGCTAGGCCATCTTGTTTAGACTGTGCTCTTCCTAGGAAGGTTGGACTGGATGATCCCTGAGGCCCCTTCCAACCTGGGATTCTGTGATTCTGTGACTCCAGAGCTCCTCTGCAGGGCTACCCCTGCCTCCAAGCGGGACCCGTTGGCTCCCACCAGCCCCCCCATGCAGAGGTCTGAAAGCCTGCCGCCCTTTGGCACAGGAGTGCAGCCTGCTGCCTCCAGAGGAAGCAAAGACAAGATCCTGACCAAAGAGGGAATCAGGAGAACAGAGCTAAGGTCATGCCTTTCTAAATCCTTATGCTCAGTCTGTGTTTAATGCCTGGATAATAAGGTGACCGGTCTCTTAGAGAAACCTAAGGCAGGTTACCCACCACAGAGGAACACCGTGGCTTTCCTGAGCTGCAGGACAGAGGATGTGCAGGACCTCACCGCTCCCCGCTCGCAGCCTCTGTGGCTGAGGATTTCATGCAGCGTCTCTTCCTAAGCCCTTTGGATCTGAGCTTTAAGTGCGGTCAATACAGCCGCACTTCTTTTTTATTTCTAAAGCGAGTGGTTTCCCCTTGGTACTGTTCGCGTTTTGTCATGCTGCTTTGGCCTACTCACCGTTTATCTGAGTTTAGCAAAGAAGCTGTCTGTGAAAACAAGAACAACAACACAAAGCAAAGTATCCAACACTTGCTTTTTTATATACGGTGGAGAGATTTTTCAAAGGCAGAAAGGGGAGTCTACCAGGTTATGCACCTAAGTACTATTTATGCCCTTGAAGATCTTTCGCCTGCAGTGGTTAATTGGTCTGTGCAAATCCACTGCCAGAAGAGGTAATTGACCGTTTTTATAGAAGGATCAGTAACAAAAACACTCCGGGCTATTGTTCTAGAAATTAAAAAAAAATTAGGAATTATGAAAAGAATATGTTTCAGGGCATCAGCCAGCCTCTCCTGAAACCAGGCAAATTCACTTGGTGAAAACAACAGCAGACACAATGAAATGGGTTGTATATAAAGAACCGAGATCTCAAATGTGATATTATGCAGAAGGTAAAGAGTCTGTACTAGATAAGTAACAGCTCAATGTGTTATCAAGGGTGCACTTTGATTTTGATGAATGTTAAAAGAACCTTTAGCCTTGAAAATAAAGAGGATAATTTCTCTCTAGGCAATGGCTGCTCATGAAAGTCATAAAATAAGAGCACTGGAGCCCTAATTTTATAGTGCTTTTTAAATGATTTTCAAATGGTCCAGCTGCTTTGTGCCACAATAACACAAGGCAGAGATATTTACGCCGGCGATAACAAGCATGCATCAGCCTGCCCGAGCTGCTCTCCGCAGGCAGCCTGCGTTAGGCGAAACACGCACGGAAAGCTGGTACTTGCCAGTGCAGATTGATCACAACTGCGCCGTGGCCAGAGCGATCCTGGGAAGACGCTTCTTCCACCAGACAGCTTGATTGTTTTTCTTGTCTGTGTCTCGCCTGCGAAGCACGGGATGGACGTGGCTGGCGATGCAGGTTCTATTTTGACACTTGAGACCCTGCCAGCTCCGTACGCCTCTTAGGCCATACCGTCCTTGGCAGACTTCTCTGTTCGGGAACAGGAGGGGCGAATTCAGCCCTGGGTCTCACCGCTGGCTTTTGGTGGGAGCTCCCCCAGGGACTGGCCCCGGTGTTGGTGTCCCGATGATGTGCTGTTACCTTGCACAGAAGTGCACATACGTGGTGAATGGACGCTGGGCAAATGCTACGTAGCTCTGCTGAGATGCCGAATTGCCACCGGCATCTTTCCCCAGGTGTTTTACTTCTGCGTGTCCAGCACTTCAGTCTAAAACTACGCTTTGTTTTCCAGGACTGCTCTAAGATGAGAGCTACCCAAGGGCGCTTTAGCTTAGCTTGTCAGTTTGGGCAGAGATTTCAAAAGCCTTTGCAGTCCCCTTGCCTTCGTGAGACATTGACAGGAGACAGGGTACTGGGGGACACCTGCCTTCTGAGCGAGCAGAGCAGGGTTGAAAGACCAGTTCCTTTATGAAATATTCCTATAAAATCAAAGAACTTGGCTCTTTCTGTGTTCACTAGCGCTGGAGACACAGCACTGTTTGTGTAAAGAGAATCCTACATGGTGGGACTGGGGAATTCTGAGCATGAAAAGGCAGCTAATTTATGGCCAAAAATTTATTCCATTTGCTGTAAATCTCAGGTCGATAAAGCTAAGACAGAGCTGGACAGAGGGCATGGTGGGACGAAGGTACCTCTGGAAAGTCCCCGGCCATTGAGCATCTACTGTCATCAGGGCGAGAAAATTCTGTCCCTGTCTGGGTGACTTCCCGTACGTGTTGGACCACAGCATTTTCCCCCTTTTCATTTGCTGGTCCCAATGCAGCAAGTGAGGTTAGCATCTTTTTATATCCAGGGCTATCCTTCAGAGCTTTAACTTTAAATAGGGGTCTATTTCCTCTTGGAGTTGAGTTTTATGAATTTGAATGGACAACATCGGGGACTGTATCCTAGAGGAGTATCCAGCACGTTTGTTGCCTCCATTTAACCAAATGACTGAGGAATGACCGGAGTATACAAAATTCAGAAACCCTCTACCCCCCAAACAGAAAGACGGGTTTGATGCCAAAGCTTTAGGTATTCTCCTTTCATCTTTATCTCAAATTCAGATTGTCTGTCTGACATTTCTCCCTGCCACTTTGATCTTTTTTTATTTCATAAGAGTTTACATACTCTGTGTATACTGCATCTCGGTTCAATATCTAAATCCTGCAGCTTGATGAAATTGCTCGCTACTGGGTAGCTTTGGGTAGCATTGCCTAGAGGAGAGTGACGGGAGATCATAGGGTAAGCCAGCACAAGGAAAGGAGATCTGCTTTTTCTACGAATACAGTGAACCAGGATTTCCCTTCAAAATAAAAATGAATACATGTAGTGCTGCTCCAGGCTGCCCGGAGTAGTGCCATGGTCACAGATTGCGTAAGTTCGTACTTCTGCCTCACTCGCATCTCATCTCATCTCCGAGAGATCCAATTTACAGCAGCTGAGATAAAGTAGCCTCCAGGGTATTACATTCATCCCTTTCCTATATCAAGAACCACTTTTTGTTACTAGAGATCCGAGTCCAGAAAGACAGGAAAGCACATGGCATTAGGCTTTGTAAATGGCCGATTGGCACGTCTCTACAACAGCTCTTTGCAGCTTTTGGCTGTTTCTCAAACCAGAAAGTAACAATTTTTGTGTTGTGTATTCTGATGAATCAACACAGAAAAGCTTAGAAAATCTGTGGTTCCCTACTGAGAACTCGGAACTTTCTCCCCGCTCACTAAAATACAGCATCATTCCCTTTTATAATTGCTTTTTTCCCCCCTCCTGCTACTGGAGATACGCTCTGATGATTACCAGTAGACCACATGTGATCCTCGCCACCGACGTGGACGTTGTTTTGTTGGTTACTCCTAATCTTTCAGGATCCTGCTGTCCTGCCACCTGCCGATGGAGACAATGCCTGTAAGTGGATAATTAGGCTTACCCAAACAGTTGACTGAGGTTTAGTTAATGCTGCTAAAGTAATTTGTGATTGCTTAATGAAAGCGCTGTGTAAGAGCAGCGGCCTACCACCAGGAGAGGGACTCACCATTTGGCCTCGTGAATGTACGTACTCGGAGGCGGTACAGAAGTGTGCACCGAGGTGGGAGCCGGCCAAGTCCTCTGCAGCTATTCCATAACAACGTATTTCCTGGCCACAGGGAGTTTGGTCTCCTTTGCTTCCCCATGCAAAGGGTGCTGTGTTCAGTGCACGGGTGACAGCAAGCCTCCTCACGTCTTCCTTGTTACGGGCCATGGAGGACCATGTGCGAAAGCTCACAACAAACAACAACTCGAAGTATCTTGTTGCTTTGTAATGTATTGCTGTCTGTAGAGCCCAGTGCCCACCACGCTTTGAGACGTGTTGTGTAAGAGAGTAATATAGCAACAGAAAGGTAAAAGGTTGCGATTTCTGCATATACTCAAAATATACGTGGAAAATGCAGAATTCCAAGTTATGTCACTTCTGCCGAGACAGTTTCCTGCCTACAACTTCCTGTAAATTTTGCAAGCTTTACAGGCTCCATTTGGCTACAAAGGCGTTGGGAATTACTGGCCCAAACACCTTAGAAAAATTCACTTCTTGAGGTAGCTCAGGTCCCCCTACAACTGGACTTGAAATGCGCGTGTTGAAAGAGCACACTCGGGTTTTAGCATAGCCTGTAACCACCTTGCCTCAGCCTGTAATTGTACGAAGTTTCTTTGCTGGAGTGGTATTAGCCTTTCCAGTTGATAAGCCTGCCTGCTTAAAACTCAGCATGAAGTTTGATTTCTGCAAGATATTTTATGTCTTATGCCCTCAGCTGCTTATTATGTAGCACTTCTAGCAATATTTTACCTTTCAACCCAAAGGGTCTTGGCCTTGGCCTGGAGTATCAGCAATGGCTGATCGCCAGACAAATATTTAATAATCAGTTTGTTGACCATTTCAAAGTCCTCCAGGATGAAAGACATCATGTAAAGTCAGCCAGCCCTACTTTATTTTACTAGAGAATTTTAACTTGTTTAAAGAGGCTGATCATCACATTTCTAATGAAGCCCTAAGGAGAAAGACTTCTTATAAAATACGGCATCATTTCTAGACTGATCTTTAAGGAGCTCCTCAAAAACTGCACGTAACCGGTTCCACAGAAACAAGCAGTGACAATTTATAATACTGCTTCGCGTTACTTTAGCTCTAGCACAAGTCCCGATGTTGGCACGGGTTTGCTCAGTAACAGAAAATCCTCTCTTTATTGCCTTCACCGAGCATTGGGTTGGGCCCTGAATGCAAATCCTCTCTGTATTCCCCATTTCCACCTCAGAAAGAAGCCACGAAACCTTATTCTCAGGTTTGTTCATATTTGTGTTATCGACGTTGGCAGAATAAAGAACTTTCCATCTATAGCACTTGATAAACTTCCAGTTTCACTGGTAACTTTCTGGATTTAACCTCAATATCAACAACCAGCTGTCGCATTAGCAAACAAACCTGTTGACATTTTTGTTCCCGTTACCTGAGTGTTCTCCAAATTCATCTTTTCCTCGCTACACGCACACACTGTTGTTATCTATACATACATGTATATGTATAGATATGTATCTATACATGCTTTTCCCCACCATTTTCTTTTTTCAGGAGATAGAATGCAATTGAAAATAAACACGCAAGAGCAATTTGAAACATATATTCTCACAAGTTTTAAAAGGAGGTCTTAAAACTCTACTTAGAAGAATGTCTAAAAGCAAATGATGGCGTTAAGACAATACCATTTCAGTGATTTTTATGGAGTCTCAAATCTTTGCTTTTACTACCTGTTGGGCTCAATTCTGCAAATCCTTACTTCTCCAAACGGTTCTAATAAATAAAGAAGTTAATTTCCAAGTATCTGCAGGGTGTCACGCTCCTGGTTAGAAATGCGGTGAGGTTAGGAAGCAGGCTGCAATTCGTAACCTGCGTTCACCAAATCTGCGTTCCCTTCCCCAACGTCGCCCAGCTCATTTGTAGGCTTGCCTTTTTCGTAGCTAGAAGAACGTCCGCTTTTAGCTGTAACGGGTGGGCAGTTAGCCGAAGGATCATTAGTCCCTCCTGCTCGTCTCAGCTAGGCACTGTTGTAATTGTACTGTCCAGATATTTCAACAAGCGTGCAACATGCCGGTGGTGGGAAGGACTTGTTCTGGTATAACGTTGGGCTCTAGGCATGCTGAGCGCAGGTGACTGCGTGCTTGCTCCGTGCCCCAGCGTGAAACAGCCACCCGCACGGGGTTGAGAGATAAACAGTGGTCTGCTGTCATTCAGAATATCCGTATTGTTTGTCAGAAGCTTCAACTGCGAAACAAGTTGTCATACAAACAGCAAAAAATAGAATACTTTTTTTTTTAATGTGAACATTTCCATTCTAGTTAAAATTAAACTGAGAAAGGTGAAAAAGAATCGCAGTTCAATTTTGAGGCTGCTCAGGGTCACGGGTCTGTCTTGTGCTTTACACGGTAAATGTTGCAGCATCTGTAAAATCTGTATGTTGAATAATTATAAAATAACGCAAAGCGATAAAGAGGGTCTTGTCCTCTTGTTAATTAGTTTTTGTCCTGTTCTGTAGGATCTTTCTTTCAGGCACAGCCCTTTTGCTTTCCTCTGTGCTAACCTTAAGTCTATTTTAAGGCAACGCAGCTTAGCCACGCTAGCTAAATAAAGCAGTTGGGCAGCACACGTTAACAAGCGCCGTACTCCCCAGCCCGCCAGAACAGCTCAGCCTCAGATAACACTTACATAGCGCCTATGCAGAGATTAGGCCGCTCTTCGCCCCCGTGATTTAATTCCACCTTGCAGCTGTCCGAAATACCTAAATACCTGTCTCTAAATACCCCTCGACGCCTCCCTCGGTTAGCTCAGCGCCGCGTCCCTGAGGGAACGGGGAGCAGCCGCAAAACCCGAAAAGTCTGCGGTGAGCGAATCTTATGCAAAAAAAAACCCCCCCAACCCTGCTGCTCCCCTCCCCACGCCGGCTGTGTGGCTGCGCCTGCCAGCACTGAGCTTTCCCCGTGGAAGAAATGTCGGTCAACGCAACCGAGACACAGTCCCAAATGCCTCGTGTGACCCAGTTCTAATAATAAGCTACCGGGAAAGAGGGGGCAGCTCGCGCTAGGGGTGAGTTCAAATTAAAGACCATGACAGCAGCTGTCCTGGGCCTCACCAAAGGTCCGTCGAGCCTGCTGCCCTGCGCCTGACTGCGCTCTAAGCGGATGCCTTCAGCAGTAAGAACACACAAGCGTGAATTATACCGCTCTCTAACACTCCCCCAGCCGGCTGCAGCTCATCAGCTTCCAGCTCTGGATGGAGTTTCTACGTATTTGTAACCCTGAACGGATTTCTGTTCCGTAAAGCTTTCCAGTTACCCCTTGAACATCCGCAGGCTTTTCCCCTCTGCAGCATCCGTGGCAAGGCGTCACGCAGGCTCCCCTAAACCCCCTCCTCTTGTTTCAGACCTGGCTTCTACGGACCTCATCCGATGCTCCCAGTCCTTCTACTGGAAAACAAAACAAAGGGAGGCTCCCACGGGAACTTTACACGGCACCCTTCAGGTGCCACTGTGGCTCTGTGATTGCTCTAAGCAGACTGAAGTCTGCCGCAGCTGGAGCTGGGACGGCTCCTCTCACTGTGCTCCCTGCTGAGCTGGCGCCAGCCCTCACCACCCGCTTGGTAAGGCGGCTCAAAAGAACAAAAAATTGGTTTTAGTATCCTCTTTAGAGGAGATCTGACTCTTCTTTCTGGCATAGTCCTTTCCCACAGGCAGAGCTTGTTCCTGAGCCGCATGCGCTCCGCCGTGGGCTTTGTCAGATGCGTTCTTCAGCTAAATACTAAAAGAGCACCTGAAAAGGGATAAAGGAGTCAGGAGTAGATTGAGGTGAGGCTCCGTGATACAAGGCAAGCCTGGGGCAGGGCAGCCTGTGCGCCTGTTCGTTTCAGAGGGGATGGAAGGTGACCGGCTCCTCACCCGGCCGACGTTTCCCGCAGCTCCTGCCGGGTACGCGGGCGCCGCTGCGCGAGCCTAGGTGCTCCGGCCAGCTTGCCTTTAGGGACGCGAACGCCTTTCAGAGGGGGACCCTCCCTCAGTTAGGAGATAGCCTGCAGTGCCTCTAGTCGCCGGGTTGCGCAGACCCTGTCGACAGACGTGCGTTTTCTGAACGAGGTGCCGCCGGTGAGGCAGTTACTTTTCTTTTGGTTTGGTTCCTTAGCCTAACGTGGCAAACCAACGTTTGAAATGCAAGCGTTCCTGCCGATAGTGGAAAACAGGGAAGCGCTAACGTCGTGTCACATCGTGACCTGGGCTATGGGCAGCGTCAGTGACAGGCGAGAGGTCTCTTCCCCTTCTAGCACAGCACAGCAGGCAGCCTCTCCCGCTTTATGAAGTTAGAGGACTAATTCTACCACTTTTGCTCGTGCTGACTGGATCCTTTTTCCCTGAGCGGACCTGGAGCCAAAGTTCAGCTGCACATAAGGAAGGGAGCAATACAGGCAGGCAGGAAATATAGGCAACACTAACTCCGCAGATTTAAAACACTTCTGTGCTTTGCCAGTGCCCTTGAAAAGAGTTTCTACCTAATTCATTCCCTCCACTGGGGTAGGTAAGTCTTGCTGTACAAGATCGCTCCATCTCATCGGTGGCACGGATGCCGTACTGCCTCAGCGTCGCCCTGCACTCCTCTCTTCCCTGCCCTGGTGAAACAGTGCTCTCCCAGGATGAGCACTATCTCCGAGAGCAGGTACTAATTTACAACAGGAGCAGCGTTCACAGCTGTGGCTTTGCGGGACAGATGTTCAGGGGCATGCAAAGCATTATCCTGATGGGAGGTTCCATTAATCTTGCTCACATGCGTCTAATTTTACCCAGCCTAAAGCCATTAAGATGCATTATTTCACTCACGTGAATTTCAGATTTTTCAATGCCATGTCTTCAAAAGGTTTCCAGGCTAAAATCTACTGCAATGTGAATGAAGTATAAATTATAATGAAATATTAACTCGTATAAATCCCTATTAATTCTAATGGAGAACTTCAAAGCAAACCCAGCTCCACCTCCACCACTCCGCTGCTTTGTGAGGTATAAAGGTTGTCCTAGCACTGTTGGATTTTAAATGTGATTTTCTGTTTGATCTTTTTACACTACGGTGTCTTCTCTTCCTATCTTCAGTGGAGCTCTTTGGCAAGATTTCGGAAAATCCAAACAGGCAGTTGCATAGACCTCTGAAAGGATCTTAAATATGCTTATTTTGCAAAGCATTTGTGTACACTGAAATAGGGAGGGATTTCTACATTCCCGTAAGCGCTAGGCAGAATCAGCATTCATGTCATAACCTCTGCAAGAATTACGGAGGAGAGGGGGGTCTGGGAAGGAAGCAGTTCAACCCATAAGTCACCACTATTTAAGTCTTCTAATAACCTTGCAAGTCTCTTCCAGCAGAGAAGAAAATGATCAGAACTGGTGCTTCAAATGCAAACAAACAGGCAGAAACGTATTTACTTCGTNGTTCAAAGCCACTTACACAGAACTGATTTGGGATAATTTGGAGGGAGAGTGAGCTGATGAACTCAAGCTCACAAAATGCTTTAAAAATCCGATGTCTTTTTTTTTTTTTAATGTCCTCGATATACGACATAATATACATTATCTTGCGGAAAACTTATTTACACAAGAAAAGGCGTGTGGGTTTGCTGACCCAGACCGCAGAGAGAGCTGCACAGAAGTTCATTCTGCTGGTGTGGGTCTTCAGGCTGTCCCAGCTTTCTGTGACGCCGCAACATCTGGCAGACCAGTGAAAGCGGGACGTTTCTGTAGTGGTGCCTGGGCTCTTAAGCAATTGCCCTCACCACATCACCAGCCCTAAAACACAAAAAGCTTTTCCCATGAGAACAAGCACGTGAGAACTGTAACCGAACCGAGGAAGCTGGTTATGTTACACTCCCAAGTAAGGGGGACTCAAACATACTGTACAGCGTATTGGCTTTGCATGGTGAGGT
>VZTV01032958.1:5031-17222 GCA_013400875.1 Anhinga rufa | reverse complement strand
TAGGAAGATGTACTCATTGTACAGCAGCGCTCAAGGATCTCATCAGGGGTTACATAGCTGTATTTCTCGTAAGTAACCCCGGTGTAGCATTTTTCTCAGATCTGGTTGCGAACATAGGGCAGAGCTTCTCTGTGTTAGTGTCTGGTTTACTACCTTTAGCATGAAGCGATTTTAATCTTGCATTCGAGTAAGATTTGATGACTACAGTAGTAAATGCTACGCTTGACAAGGACAGGCGTGCTGGAATTTATCATTGTGTTTCTTCTTTTGGAGGTGTAGTACTAGTTTCAGTAGCCTACATGTGGCAATCTGACTTCTTTCAGGGAAAATGCCTGCTGCCTAGCTTCCTGTGCTCTTAGTGGTCAGATAGAATTGGTCATAGTCTTACTTTTGCTCACTCTTAAGTGCATAAATTCACTGGTTTACAGACAGAATGAGTATGAAGATTATGCTGAAAAGTAGGCAGCTAGATACGGTAAAAACTTACATAGCTAATAAAAAAAAACAGGTATTGCTGTACCTGTGAGATAATATCCAGTAAAACAATGCTATAATCTGAGATGCTTTTCTGTCTCTGCTTTATAAAGCAGAGTATTGCACTTTTTTTCTGGGTATGAAGTCTGCTGTTGGAAGAATTTGAAAGGGCTGGTGCACTTGCCTTTCCTGCTTGAGTATAAGTCAGCACCTCCCACTGAGTCAAGCTCCTGTGACCACTTACGTAAGTTTGTTTCCTCTTGGAATAGAGAAGCATTATCTTGAATTAATACTGTGGTATTAACATGGCTTCTCTGGCGATGAGAAGGACCTCGGGTTATACGGAAGCAATGTAATTTTGTGATACCGCTTGCTCTTACTGGGAAAATACCATGGTTTTGAAGGCAGCGTGTTTGCCTTAAATACAGTGATTTAGGCAACCTAGAGCAGCTGCTTGTTTTGTGTGGTTTTTGTTTCTGAGTTTGTTTTTAATTCTTTCCCTTCAGGGATTTGGATGATTGTGGAAAGTATGTTAGCCAGAAGGTAGAACAAAGCGCACTAGGGACACTCCAGCTGGGACTGGAAATACGGCCTTGTTGGTTCCACATGTTCATGAGTTAACACATGAGGCCACTTGACCAGTCAAAAATGAACTCAGTGTGTTAAAAAGGAGATAGTACCTTATTTTAAACACTATTATTAAGGACCTATCATTCTGTTATGACAAATATATCTCCAAATTTCCTAATTTGCTTATGAATACTGGCTATTCCATGAGTGTCTGACCTTTGAAGAAGTAAGCTCAGCTATCAGCTCGAGCGCTATCATCCCCAGTGAGTTATTTGGAATAGATTACAAACTGCTTCCAAAGGAAGGATAAATGTGAGCCATAAATAATTATGAGGATGATGAGTTGGCAAGCCTTTTAGTTAGATCTTTCCTTATCTAAATTGTTTTTCCAATCATGATAAAAATATCAAAGTATGCAGTAAAAATATCTGAGCAAGATATCAGAATCGGTTGCACAGAGGAAGATAATTAGTAGATAGTGTGCATCTGTTCTTACAGACTCAAAGAAGGGCAGATGAGCTGATGTGGAGCTCTGTGTACTTTAACCTGGACTATTTTCAGCCCCTTGGTTATCTTAGTATCTGTCCACTGCATTGCAGCTCTCTGCAAAAAGGAGTATCTAACAGTAATTCGGTGTTATTTTCTACAGTGCATCCTACAGCGTATGTGGAACTTTAAAGTTCTGATTTTGCTTGTGATGGGAAAGGCTGATGCCAGTGTAGTGTCCTGGTCAATATGGACAGAGGAGTTCATGGCAAAAAGAGATGCAGAGTCCTTATCTCTCATTAAAATCTGACCAAATAAATATTGACTAAAAACTCTCACCATTTAAAGATATTTGTATAAGAAGAGATTTTCTCATCTAAAGACATCACTGTTGCAACTGGAACACATGGTCAGAAGGAGTGTGTACCTCTTGAGCTCTGAATGTTGCTGGTCTCTCAAAATACCTGCTATTGTTGACGTGTGGTGATACCTAGAGCCTTTAATAAATGCATTTGTATTCCACATTATTTTATGAGAATGGGAAAACGTCATCAGCGTACTGAGTTTTACCCGCAGAAGCATTCTGCTGTCAGCAGTATCATATAGTGACTAGATGAGTTTTTTCCTGTTCAGAGAGGAACTTGTGCAGTCTCTTTTTGGTGGCTAACGTTAGATGTCAAAGTTGTGAGCTTAGCCTGCTCTCAATTGCCATCTGGACAAGGCAGGTTTTGGTGCCTTGTGTTGTCCTCAAGGGATACCTGTCTCCTGTGACTATCTGAGTAATCTCCTAGCTTTGGCATTGGTGCCTCGATGTACAGAGTGTGAAATCCTTCTTGACTGACATTTCTAAACTAATTGACATAGCACATTTGGCAATACAGCATTAAAATTAAGGGAAGAAAGACCAAAAAAAATACTAATTTGTAAAACTGTTTTGTCTGGTTTTCAGAAGAAATATAACAACTTAAACACATTTAAATATAATATAAGCTCTCTTTAGTTGTAACTTTGTTTTGATGAGGAAATTATTGGGAGTTATTTACTGTGTGTCTGCAGTTCAGTTACATATTGTTGCATTTTATGTTGTTCAAGATAGTGCAAGAAGACCTTGGGATGTGTATGATCAGAGAGATATCTCAGACATTTCTGTTTTGCAAGGATGCTGGCTTATGAAAGCATGATTGTGCTTCCATAAATCTTGCTAATGGTTTTTGAATATTTAATTTATAGGACAGGGTTATTGTTCTTTCCTCATCTATTTTTTACCTATCTGTGTGCTCTGTATAACTTCTCTGAAAACAGATGATAGTAAAGAATGGGGGGAAAAAGTTCTGTAACTTTGAGGATATTTTAGGAAAGAAAAGGTGGCCTGTTGGAGTTGATACCTTGCACAGTATTCCCTTTTCTGAACATGAAGAAAAGCTAGCATCTTCCTGAACACTAACCCAGCCAGTTCAAATGTTAGGTATGCTTGGTTTTGATTATGTCTATTTTCAGGTGGCTAGAATCAAATAAAAGAAGGTAATTTATAGATATTAAAAAAAATATTTTTTTAAAAATGGGGGGTGGGGTTCAACCTGAATTAAAACCACAAGTTTTCTGTTTCCGCTTTGGAAACAGAGCGGGGAAAGGGTCGTGAGGCAGGTTGTGTGACAAGAGGAGAGCCCTGTGTGAGCAGCCTTCTGTCATAACTGGTTTGTAACAAGGAGGAGTTTCACTCCATCCCATTTGGGGTTTTGTCATATGCTCAATGCTTCACTGCTGTGCTCTTTATACACGGAAGATGTGTTTTAGTATCTTACTGCAGATTATGGAGTTTCCTTGCTTCAGTGGCCTGCATGAGTTTCCCCTCCACTGTAGCTATTGGGTTTTTTTCCTCTGGTTCCAAGTTTACTTTTTAAATTCAGTTTTCATTCTTGCTCTTTTTACATGCTCAGTCTTAATTCTTCCATCTCTGCTGTTAAAGTATTTCCAAAGTACCAGTCTTCAAACCTCAGATTTTCTGAGAATATCGATTCATCAAATGAGGGGGAACAGCTGACTTGACCACTGTTTTTTCTTATATAAAAGAAGGTTGAGGTTATCACCGGCCTCTTGAGCAATGTAAAAAGCCTTGCACGTATCTGTAAAATTCCACCCATTCTTAAAGCATCTGGATTTTTTCAAAGCTCCACAAAGTCCACATTCTTGTGAATTCACAGCCTAACTGTTCGTTACTAAACCCCACAATGTCAGGATGGCAGCCTAGCGCCAGCTTAGCAGCTGTTATCCATCTGTTGTAAACCGAGGCGACCACTCGCATGTGCCCGTGTTATTTCTAGGCATGCTGATTACTTAAATTCCTTGCGATCTGTGTCATAACTGCAGACATGTGAAATGTCTTGTCAAGTATGTCCATACATTTAACAAAACCTGAAGCTTTTTCTTGGGTGTTTTCCTAAAGGACGTCTGCCTATAGAAAATTGGCAAGTTGCATTTTTGGTCATAAAAACAGTTCTAGGCTGTCTGGATTTTTGATGGTCCTTGTCTTTTTCTACCTTGTTTTCTGTCACCATTTTCCTTTGTAGGAGTAAATGCGTGCTTGTGCTTCCCTCTATGCATCTCTTAAGCAGATTACTAAGGCATGCCCCACTCAGAAAAGGTATTTCTAGGTCTCCTTTGTGCCTTCAACAGTACGTCCTGCTGAGTGGCACTGGCGCAAATGTTGAGTTAATGCAGTCTGTGGCTACCCTGCCACGTTATGGGGAGTGTAAGCTATTTCACTGCTGACTGTTTCATGCTGAACCACTGACTATTTGCTTTCTGAGTTTCTGCGTTGGAATCGTCAACGAAGGATTCTCTCCTTATTCCAAACCTTCTTTAATAAAGCATACACCAGAGTATTTGCAAAGCTGGCAGCACAGTGAGACCTTGCACCTTCTGCGGGCAGCTGAGGAGCCCTCGAGGCTGCTGCCAGCACAGTGGCACCAGTAGAGGCAGAGTCTCCAGAGAAAAATCACCTCTAGGCAGTCACAGTAAGTCGGAAATGTTAATGATTTCAAATGAGCAACAGAATTACTTGCCCAATTATTGAGTTTAAAACTCTAGTCTCCAAAGCTCCCCCCTGCCCATGCAAATATTTCCTGTTTGTTTGACTGTCTTTTCATTTTGAACCTAACACTCCTTTTCATGAGTGGATCCCATGTGGTGGTGCCTGGACCATTTCTGAACAGCAGAGTAGTTTGCTGGAGGTGGTATATGTCCTATATTTTGACATTAACAAGGCTCCTGACATTGTCTCGAATGCCATTCTTATAAACAAGGTGGGGAAACATAGATTAGAGAAAACCATGTTTGGAAAATAACACGAAGGATGTGATTGTTGAGTTTACTGGAAGGAAACAATTTTGAATCAAGCCCATCTTCAGTGTTTTCATTTAATGATCTGAAAGTTATGAAACTTGCCTAAACATAGGAGTAGCTTGAAAAGAAAGACTTAGGTTTTAAAGGATCATATCTAGCTGGAAAAGTAGTCTGAAAAATGAAATTCCAATTTTTACACCTAAGAATGGCACCTCTGGACTGGGAAATAACTAGGTGGATGGCAGTCCAGGGTAGGGGTGTGGGAATCAAAACAAAATTTAAAAAAACAACCCTGGGGATATATCATGGATTGCAGTGTGACACTGATTCCTTATCAGTGTGTTGTGAAAATGGTAAGGCTGACGTCAGGGTCTATAAATGGAACTGCTATTTGTAAAATAACTGAAGTAATCTTTCTGCTCTATTCCATAGTGGCAAGTATTCAGTGGTCAGGCTATGTCCTTCCAGGGGCTGCACCTTGAGAAAGATTTGTGTCAATGAGAGAATATCTAAGGGATAGCAATGAAGTTAATCCAAGACCTGGAAAACATGACTTAGAAAGATTGAGTGGGGGTTGTTGTAGCAGAAGAGGAATCTAAGGAAGAGGTGGGATGAGTCTTCCAGTATACAAAATGTACTGCAAAGAGGAAGAGGATAATCTGTTCTCTATGATGTTGGTTAGTACAAGAAGTAATGTACTTAAATTGCAGCAGTGGAAGTTCAAAGTGAAACTGGTGGGGATGGGAAAGTAAAATGATAACCATAGTGAGATGCAGGCATAGACTGTGGCTCTTTCACACACTGTAGCCCACCCACAGGAGGGCTTTCAAGACAAGCAAAAAAACCCAACACCCTGTTTGACAGGAATTGTGGAGACACAGTTGCCCCTAACCTTGCAGAGATAGCATGTTTTTGCATGAATGGCAGATGGATACACCAGCATGAAATTATCATTGTATAAACACTTGATTAAAAACCAAACGTAAGGCTTGACAAACAGGTCAGGAAGTTGACATATCTTACTGAAGGACTGTATTTGCATCTCCCTGCTACCAGCTCTAAAGCAGAGCCAGAGTAAGTGTGTCTGAGTGTAACCTAGAGCATTGCCCTCCCCTCTCTCCTCTCCCTTTTCAGATCTCAGGAGAATAAAAGTTGTTTTGATATATTTTCTAGGAAAAGGTCATCTACACTTTCTGCATGCGATGGCATCTACTTCCTCTTGAGATGCTCACAAGGACCAGTAAATACTAAGTGTATTGCTGTTCCTATTGGGTAGTATTTAAGTATGCATAAAGAAGACATGTTTTGGTATTGGCAGCTGCAGAACAGGTTGAGCTTTATAGGCTCTGACTTTGTATATTTCTGTTGGGTCTTCCTCTAGAATAGCCCTGGGAAGTAGGTATCATGTCCTAATTACCTTGTGTGTGTAATTTCTGTGCTATGAAAATAGCTTAAAAGATGGGGTGGGGTTTTTGTGTGTGTTTTTCTTTGGGGGTGGGTGTGTTTGGTTGGCTGGTTTGGTTTTTTTTATTCTTTGAGGGAGAAATTGCTACCTGCAGATGTCCTCTGGCTTCAGTGCTCTGTGTGTTTTATTAATTGTTTCTGCTGCTTATGACAATGAAAGGAAAAGCACATCAAAACATGTGATGTTACAATCCAGGAAGCGTAGACGTGTTGGAAGGCTGTTGTTTAATGTTCTCTGGAAGTAACAGTGGCATTGTCGGATTTTGAGCAATTTCAGTTTGTCAGTATTCCTGGCTTTGGGTGTTCGTGAGATTGGCAGTGTTCTGGGTTGCTGTTTCAGAACTAATATATTTCTGTTAATCCTGTTTTCTTCCAATGTTTTGCTCTGGAAATCAGGGGTTTTTTTCTTTTATGCTCTTTCAGTTTCCTCTGGTATTACTGCTTAATAGGCATTGTTCTTTTGGGAATCAGGTGTTAGTTACAGCTGGTCCTATATATGCCAAAGGAGACAAGTGTGAAGAAGAAATGGTGATGTTGTGGTTCCACTTCTCTTTGCAGAGCGGACTCAGCAGGAGAGGGAGTGTCATGCTGCATCATTTAAAGATGCCATATTGCAGCAAGTATTTCCAGGATTTTTCAGGTGAACATGTAGGAGTGAAACAGAAATCTAGTTTGGATTCTTCATGCCCTGTGGTTTCTCGTTATCCATTGTTTCAAATCTGGAAGTCATCTTTCTTAATATAAGATTTTTCAAGAAAAAAATTCAATCTTTACCATGAAGGCAGAATAATACTATTTCTTCAAACATAAATATGCCAGGGATCTCCCCTACCAGTGCATTCGTGTAGCGCGTGATCTATGGCCTATGCCCAGAGAGTGGAAAGAGGTTGTCCATTTTCTGTCTTCAAACATTTTAATTTTATTCCTCTCTGCTATGTGTTGTACTCTGTCCTGCTCCTTATAGCTACGGAGTTGTCTTGCCTGTGACTAACCTTAGCAGGTTTCTGTTACGATAGGGAAAGGCAATGATGGCATATTTAAACAGTCAATGAGTTTCATATTATTAGCATGTTCTGTCTAAACATTGTGATAAAAGTAACAAAACATTTGGAAGCAAAAGTCACACGTATATAAAATGAGGTATTATTCATCTTAGTACTTGTACAACAATATGCAATATCAGTGCAAAATGTTTTTCTTGCTAAAAGTCGTAAATCAAAAAGCAGCATTTACTGTTTTGTAACATATGCTCGTGCTTGGTAGAAAGCATGTCAAACGACGGTGCTTAGAGTATTAAAGTTTTAACAAAATGTCAGAGAAAACTGGAAACTGGTTAATCCACAGAAATCTGTCATAAAGATTGCATTGTAAGGTGGTTTCAGCATGAATTCTAGTGACATATGGGAGCTTAAATTATAATCTAATGATACATCTCTATCGGTGAGATGTTTTATGTAACATGATTGCAACAGAGATGTCTTTTCTTGTTAATTTATTAGGATAATGAAAGTCACGGTCTTTTTAGAACAATGCAGAGACCAAGTTTGACTCAGAAATTCCATCCCAGCTGAAACCAGGACAGTGCTGGAACCAAAACTTTCTTTTTCTTCTATATACATTTATGAAAAGAGAAATGATGCATCTAGTTTGCAGTGTGCTGAAGACTGGCAGTCTGCTGTATGGAAATCGTGAGTTGCTGCTGTCTTCTACTATCATGGATTGCTGCTCTGGGCATTAGCGTGTAGCCCAGCAAACAGAGACAATAGAAATACACTATAAACTGTGGAACTGAAGTGCCGAAGTGGAAGACAAAACTTTGTTCAGAGGAAGCTCTGAGGGAAAGAATTTCATCTAGGAGTAATGAAGTGAAGGCCTTTTCCAGTGGAACTGCAATTTAAAAAGCTCTGTCTATAACGCTGAAGAAAAATCCTAAGTTATTTCAATGTGTTGCAATTTATAAACTACAGGTTTGATTACTGTGCTGCTTGGTTTTATAGAAATGCTATTATGTAGAAAAAATGTTTCAGTCACAGTTAGTTTCTGGGATTCATATTGGTCCTCAGTGTAAATATTTTTGTGTTATGGAAGGCTTTTAAATTCGGCTGTTTTTTGATGAATGTGATTTGTAATGTGACGTGGTGTAGTATATCAGTAATGCCTCATAAAAACATATCTGATTTGGTTAAAATTCCACAGGTGATGCAGTTAAAATACTTTCTAGTATACTCTATGTCAATGGCTATGCTTACACTGGTTAATTGAACACTGGGACAGGAGAGCAGAAATCTCTTAACGGGATTTTTTTCTCAAAAGGTAATCTCGTGCTAAATATTGTGACGGAGGACCTTTGCTGTGGCTGATGCTACAGCAAGGCAGCGCTTGCCTGTGATGGTGAAGAGGCATTTCCCGGCAGGTCCCCTGGGCGAGCAGGTGTGAAGCATGGCAGAGGGACGGCCTGTCCTAGCCATCCTGGTGTTCTCTGGGGAGACGTGACAGCCATTTCACTGCACTGCGCTCTCGGGCGCCTGGGAAGTGTCGGTGCCCAAGAGGGAAAGTTGTCGTCAGCCTTGTGCTGCTAGGGCGAGGAGTCGGAAGGGCTGAGCTCGTCACAGGTGATCAGGCACTTGATTCTGGCCACCCTTACAGCTGTCTAAATGGACGTATTCCAGCCTCTTTTTAAAAGTTGGGGTTTGCATTTTGTAGTTATTTTAAATATGTTACAGAAGGACTGAGGAAAACCTATCTGATGAACTGCTGTGGAAGAAGAGTTTTTTTAATTAAGGATGAAAGTTATTACTGCATAGGGATTCAGATCGTGTTTGTTCTGAGTGATTTTCTGGATACCCTGGAAGAAGATGTATGCTCCTGAACATTACACTTCTTTCATGTATTCTTACTTTTCTCTCTCTTTTTTTAAAAAACAAAACCAAACAAACAAAAAACCCCTAATGATAGTGGGAGAGAAATCAGTGCCCAGTTTTATAGATTCTCTAATATGAAAGGACAAGGTTGCAACAAAAGGTATTCACGTACACCGTTACTTTTAGTTGTTGAAATAGTTTCTGTATCTGAGAGAATGATGTTTATAAGTCATGGTTGGCTTGCTTTGTGTGGTAAGGAGAGCTGTGAGGGAAAAACACCATACGATTGCCTTGCTACGCACTGTATCGTAATGTGAGTGTACAGTACAGCGAATTAAGGTGACAAAGTTCGACTAGAGCGATCTAGTGTTGGATTTAGGAGGATCCTTCATGTTAGTTTCTTCATATACTTTGAGAAGAGAGATGTTTGAGGATATTAGTCCTTTTAATGTTGTTCAGGTACGTGCCAGCAGTATGTGCCATATACCTGTGATGCTTTACTTGTCTTGAGACCATTAGTGCCCACGGTTTATATTAAGTTTAAAACTGACATGCTTTCACAGGCAAACTGAACATATTGTTTCATGACCATGGGTTGCCTGTGGCTGCATAATATTTTTGACAATTTTTTCCCTATAGTATGAGACCAATATTAAAAGAAATGTTATCCTTCAGTTCAGAAGTGTGTCATTTTGCTATGTAAGTCTGCAGAATTCTTCTAGGTGCTGTGAGAGATAACAAAACGGCCTTGGAGTAGCATTTGTCTGGTGAGTTAGGGCTTAGCTCACCTAAGGATAATGATCTAAAAGTCAGGCATCTCACTAAATAAACTGTTGGGTCTCCCTGTATTGCCAAGGGAAAGTTGTATATCCCCCAGAAACCAGGTCATCACACCTATCTTCAGAGGAGATGAATACTCTTCTGGAGGTTGTTCATTCTTTACAGTTTCTGCAGATGGAGACCAGGTGTCTAGTCTGAATCTCAAGATTAGGCATCTGAAGTTAGGGATGCTAAGTCTCTCTCTAGCCCAAGTTGCAGTGGTGATATCCCCAGAATTCTCAGTATGTTAATTTTGTACTTCTACATATCATCATTTAAGGTATAGTCTGTCTTGTTTTCTCTGCTGGTGAAACTGGAAATTTCCTCAAATCCTCATTTTCTGTGCCTATGGAATGTATGTTTCACATCCAAACAGCAATTCTATAATCCGGACAATTGGCCATGGGTCTTAATGCTTGCCCATGAGTACCTGTCTTTAGATAAATACATGTGAATCCTAAAAGGATTCAAAATGAGAACGGTTTCAGGTTAGGTATAATCATGCTTTGAAGGACCGTACTACTTCAGTCATCAACTTGTGTTGCCGGAAAAAACCCTCCTATGTGTTAGAAGTATTTATATCTCTAGAGTCTCTTGGAGAAAATGTCTCCATTCCAAGTTATCTTTAGAACAATGGGTCACCCAGGCTAAAGGAGCTAATACTGTAACACTGGAAGCAATGCTTAGTGTCTCTAACACTGAGTGCACTCTCCCCTTGATTTTTGTCTTTGTCTTATTTCCGGGTTATCTAAACACAGCTTCTCACTCAACGCTGTTTCTTGCATGTTGAGCAGAGCCTTTGCAGCTCACTGCTGTGTGGTTCATGGTTTAAAAGCCAACCTGGTGACATCATGCCATACTAGTATGAGTGGTGTTGCTTTGGCTAAATGTATAACTTGTAGACAAAATTGGTGACTAAATACTAATTGATATGAGTACATTTGTTACAAGGAAAAGGAGCAGGAAATGTCAAGTATCTCAGGTACGTAACCCACTTCAGAGTGGTTCACACTGGCACCAGCCCCTGGAGACTGTACCTGATGAATGTTTCCATTTAATGAGAGCTGCTATAATGTGTAAGAGAAGATGCTTTTCTTTTTATGGATCAGGTCACTAATTTTTTGTTACTAGGTAGACAAAATCTTGTACCTCTCCAAGAAAACACATTTATTAGAGTTGTGTCTCAGTAAGGGTGAGCATCTGGTGTGGGATAGCACCAGACTGGGAAACAGATTTCTAATTCTACATTTATTACTAATTTGGTCAATCCTGTAATCTGTGGTGACATCTATCTGTGCTATAGTTTCTTTTTCTACTATATTAATGTTTCACTGGCTAACAAACACAGTACAACAGTTGAAGCTGTTGTGATCTAGAATGATTTGAGTGTCAGTAGTACAGAATATTAGGGAGTAGCTGCTCATAGTAAGAGAAGTATAAGTGAAATATAATCACAGAATCATAGAATGGTTTGGGTTGGAAGGGACCCTAGAGGTCATCTAGTCCAGTGAGCAGGGACATCTTCAAAAATAAAGTATCTTCTAATAGAGAATGGTACTACTCTGGAGTAACTGAAGTCAGTTGTATTTTCAGGCTATCAGCAATAATTGCTATCTGCATTATGCCCTTTACATCTAATTACCTTTTATATATAAAGCTGTTTTTGTAAAGCTTTTTCTCTTCTTCCACATAATGTCTTGTGATTCAGGCATCTAATGATTCCCCAAGAGAAAGCACACCATATACAGATTGGCCCCTTTAGTGCAAACCACCTAATAAGATAATACTATAGCCTGTTACACATTAATTTTCCATTGATTGTTTCTTGCCTTTCTGACAGATTCCAAGCAGAAATTGACAGCATTAGGCAGTATATAAAAGTACAATAATCTGATTTGTCTCTCTCTTAAGATTACTAGCTATATGCAGTCTGTCCTGCTTGAAAGCAATTAACAGATTGTATTATATTTTTTGATACATTTACTTAAAAAAAAATTATATCCTATCAGTACTCACATATAACATTAAAAAAAAAGAGGAAATCGGTATTACTTATCTATGTATTTCAAGGAAAGTAAATTATTTCAGGTAATCAAGAGATTTTCAATATCAACAAGATTTGAAAATAGAGCAGGTGTCTTGAAAACCAGAAGATTAAATGCACTTCACAGAATC
>VZTV01032956.1:0-10756 GCA_013400875.1 Anhinga rufa | reverse complement strand
ATTAGACTAACAGGTCTGTACTTTCCTGGGTCTTCCCTTATGGCCTTCTTGTGAATTGGAATAACACCGGATAGCTTCCAGTCAGTGGGGATGTCTACTATATAAAACCACCTGGTTCTAACACCATGCTTGCTGGAGTAGCATAATTGCCTACCTGGGCTACAAAGAGGTAGTTGAGAATGCCTTCAGGAGTATTGCTCTTCTTCATTGGTTGTAATGGTAATATACTTGTAATATTGCCTTCTGTGAAGAACACCTGGACTACTGCATTATCTAATTTTTTTTAGAAAACTAAAAGCCTAAACTTTCTGTGAGTTTATGCAAGTATGGAGCCAAGGACAATTTAGTTGGACTTTCATGTCTTCCTCATACCAGACAGATCTTGGAAGGTTAATCCATGGGGAGTCCATTTTTTTTTAGTTTGTTGGAAGATGAATCCAGGGAGTCCATTTTTTTGTTTCATTGGCAGACACTGAGAAGTTAGTCTCACCCATTGGGTAGCATCAGATAACAGAAATAAAGTATTCAGCTTCATATCAGACTTTCAGCCACATGTTTTCCTAAGAAGTATAACAGGAAAGCAGACATCCCAGCAGGCAATTCAAGCTTGACAGTGCAACACTCGGTAGCAGGAGCCTGAAGGGCATGAAGGGGCATCATGAAAGATTCTGTCAAATATCTTTGGTTCCAGGTCCAATATGGCAATGATCTGGGCTCCTTATTTGTTCATTGTTCATTTTGGGTTTTTATTTTCCCTTATGAAATATCTTTCTGGAAGACTGGAAAACTCTAAGAAGAAAACCTGGTGTCCTAAATTTATGCAGTTCTTGGAAGAGCACAGGCATGTTGGCTCTACAGTTCCTAGTATTTTATTTCAAGTTATCTGCAGTAGCTGCTGAGCAAAGCTGCCACCTGTTGAAGTTTAAGCTTATATTTTCCTGTCAAAAGTCCTTCCTTCTCTACTCACCCTATGGCTGGCTCCTGCTCCAAGCTCTCTCATACCATTTTGTTTTCCAGTTACTGCATCCCACTGCTTCCATTTTTTTTGAGTATTGTAAAACACTCACAAGTGTATTGTAAACATTCCTTTTATGGTACTAAAATGCTTGATCCTTTGTCAGATGGCAGCTGAGAACACCTCAACCCTCACCCTTAACAGCGTATTGTATTACAGATGCACGTTATACATACCTGTACAATACAAGGAGAACATACGTAATTGCCGAGTATAAAAGCACTAATCATTATTACTGTGGTTATCTACATAGGAAATATTGTTAAGAAGACTGTTCACCTTACACGCAATGGTTATAACAACATGTTTGGAAGTTTCCACCACTGCTATGATCGTTATATTAAGTTTTCCCAATCTTATTCCTCTATTTTCCTTTTCCTATAAAGTTTTGTTTCAGTCTAACATTAAAAAAGGTTGACATCTGCTCATGAAACTCGTTTCTATTTTGATGTTCCTTTGTAGCAAATCCTGGCAAGGATGTCTGTGAGTGTGATGCTCTGTATCACTGTATACACCCTTAAAATAAATTTATTACAGAAAGCTTTTCATTTGAACTCCCACTGCCCTGGTAGGGGTCTTCCTAAGTTAAACACAGCATCTCCAGGAGCGAAGTCTTTGCAGATGGTGTGAGCTCATGTGCATTCTGTGTTTAGCTTTACTGTTGTTTCTACGGGATCTAAAGATGGACTGAAGTTAAAAAGCAAGTGGAAGACTAAATCACCAGGGAGATGGAAAAGAGTGTTTTCATGAGATCTATAAATCTTCTTGAGACGTTCTAAAATTACAGATAGCTGCCTTGGCCAGGTTTGATGCTAGCACTCAAGAAACTAAGCACTAATTTTACATTTTTAAACGGTCTTTTTTCAGTTGGAATGTGGATGACTCACAGCAATCAGGAGGTCCAAAAGACCGTGTGCCAGATCCTTGCACGGTGCAGACCAGTGTCAGTCCACAGCATCCAGTAGAGCTACTCTGCCTGGTGCCGAGTGAGCTGCTGATTCTTACCTACCATTTGCGATGCATGAAATCCAGGCAAGAAATCCTTTCAGGGCTGGGGACAGCGGGGAGCCCTGAGGGCCATATTAGAGAGCCCCCCGTTATGCAGCCTGGCTCAGTTTTATCTCTGTTTTCAGTGACCTCAGCAGTGGCGTGTTGGTCAACTGCCTCTGAAACAAAACGTGAATCCCTTCGACTTTGCTGGACTGGCCATGCAACTACCCCAGGGGACACGTGACATGGCACTGGTGAAGTGACCTCATAACGTTGAGTACTGACACTGGCCCCTCTCTGGCGTGATGAAAGCAGGATGTTTTCATGTAAGCAGTGGACGAGCACGCTCTTGAATTTGCTGTCATTTCCTTGTCACCCTGCAAGGCACAGAAGACGCCAGTGCTGTCTGCAGTTGCATAATCACACGCCATAAAAGACCTAGAAGCCACACGCTGGCACAGCGTACGGGCGGCACTTCTGTGCTTGTAATTAATGAACTCCTGGCAGGAGGCTGACAGGAGCTCAGCATCCCCTAACGAGCACATGCCAGACCGCGCAAGGGTGACACTGCGATTAAAGACACGGCTCCAGTGAAAGAGAAAGCGGAAGCAAACAGCAGCTTTCTGCCAATAAGGGCATTTCATAAGGTCAACGCTCAGGAGCCGTGCAAGCTGGTGCTCTGCACAAATTGGATTTTCTTTACTCATGCTCAGCTCATTGCTCATCAGCATCTCTTACAGGCTCTGTGACATTGCCTGGGTGTCCTGTTTGGTGCACAGACCCCATGAATCTAACTTCTGTCCACCTGAAGCACCACAAAATGTAGCCCTGACCCAACAAACAGAAAAGGTAATGTCTGGCCTCCCGAGTTGTAGTGCACATACAGGCATGTGTGTGAATCCAAGAGGTCCCTGTTGCTTAAGTTTCCATACAATCTAGTTTATGGTATCCTCTGTTAATAATCTGGATGAAATCTTGGATGAAATGCCTTGAGAGGACCCAAGCTTAGGCCACAGGGATGTTTTCAAGGATGCCGGGGAAGACCTGAACCAGAACAGCAAAACTGAGATAACCTACTGAAAAGTCCAGTGCGTAACGCTGTGCTAACACCAAAACATCATGATACTGAGCTATGTGTCTGTTCAAGGTGAATGACCCAAACCCTAACCAGAGGACTGCAAATGGGCACCTTCAAAGGTAAGCCCAAAGGTTAACCCAAGGCCATGAAGGTAACTCCAGAGAAAGCTTTACCTTCCTGGGCCAGGACTGTCCAGATTTTTGCCATTGTGGCACCCAGCATGCGATGTCTCAGTCTGAACTGGAGGTCTGAAACGCGACATGTGTGCTCTTACTCGGTGCTCAGCACCAGACTGCACAGGGTGAGCAGGAAATGTCCCACTGCGATGCCTTGCCTTTGTGAAAGCTGCTGGCACACAGACAGGGTACAGTGGATTTCATGGAATGATTTGTCAAATAAGAATTTATCTGGCATAAACTCAGCAAGTCTTGCTCCTAACCCTTACTTCCTCAGAGCCAGCACAGCTTTGGCCTGTTTTATATCCCCATTTCTAACATCTAAGTTCTGGTTGATATTCATAACCCTTAATATTCTTCAACTTCCCAGCACTAGAGACTCCTTACTACTAGTTTTAAAGTCATGTTAAGCATGAAGAAACCAAATAACCTTGCTATTTATGGCTTGAATGGATTTGTAGTGTTAGAAATTATGCTTAACCTCCTCTTTTCTGACCTTTGCCTATATTTTTAAAGCAGGAAGAATCTTTGGATAGGAGTTATTTCTATTTCAATGAGAAAAATGCACAGGACAGATGTGCCTATGAAAGAGAGAGCAAAGCAGACACAGGTAGCAGACATACCTAACTGATTAGAAATTCTTTTTTCATTTAATTTGGAAAGTAACACATACTTTGAAAAAGAACCTAAATCACAATTATATTTAGTTCTGTCTTCTGGAGAAAACCTATGAAAGCAATTAGGCATTAGGTCAAAGCCTTCCTGACTCATTGCATATATCTCTAGTGAAAATAAAATATTCCAGTTCGGCAGGAATTTTTAAGCTTAGTATCTGAAGAAAGAAAAGGGTCATAGATTTAGGTTTCTCAACTAAAAATCACTCTGATATTTTCAAAGCTACTTACACAATCTATTCAGTTTTGGTAGGATTCATTAAACTCAACCTTGGATACCAGCATGGGAAGCTCTACCTGTGGCTCAGCAATCTCAGTTCCCCTTAGAGGCAATGAGTAACCAGAGGTACTTTATGAAGTGAGCTGTGACCTGAGTGAAAAGTCCGCAGGTTAAGGAAATGAGGAACAAGAAAAGAAAGAAGAGAAGAAGAAGAAGGGGCTCTTGGAAGCCACACCTTATGCACAGCAGATGCCAGTTTATATTTCTCCTCTCTTTGGGATGTTCAGTTCTACGGAGTCATCCAAAATCACATACCTCCCAGTGTTGCCAGAGAGTTATTAAACAATATATCAGCTCCCAAATATGAGTTCTGTCTCTGTCACACTGAAACTTACTGCTAATTAAAGGTGATGGAAGATTTATCTGCCTATATAATAAAGCAAGTTTGTTCTATTGCAATCAGGTATCTGCTGAAACATAATGAAAACTCTGGAAAGATGCCTATTGACTTTAAAGACCTTTGGATCTGACCCTGAAGCGGTAAAGAAAAAAAAGCTATTCCTCTCCCCCTTCTAAAATGAATTGTGAATGTGATTGCATTGTCATGCTGGAAGACATATATTGTGGTAACAGAATAACAGATAAAAACCAGGCATCTTTATGTCTCAGTGCTCATCCGATGTTTCAGTGCTCTTAGCGCGTATCACAACCTAACAAACACACACACAGAGCAGTATTCTTGCTCACTTAAAAGATTTAATTACTCCTATGTCTCTCGTGGTGGGTTCACTGTCCCCTTGCATTACTTGGCATCAGCATCCTGCCGCATCTCTACCCAACAGTCCTACAGCACTGTGCTGCTGCATTTCTCTACTGATTTTTTCAGCTGTTCTTTGTCACACTTTCAGACACCAACAGGAGCCTCAAATATGGAACCCCAAACACTGACAGCTCTTTTGCAGCACTTGCTCTGTCACACAGGCAGGTGTGATGTCACTGCAGCGTTTTACCCGCTGTTGGTACACCAGGGACTGGCCTGGAGCTTGCCCAGCCCTGAGCTGCGGGTGGCCTGGGCAGGGTGAGGGGGGCCTGTGGCAGCCCTCTTTAGCCACATCCCTCTGGCAACATGGCAGAAGTAGACTTTGCCACAGCATGGGTATATGCTGCTGTTTGTAATTTGTCCAAAACAGGCGAGTTCATAGAGTTATAGCTGAAAAAGGTTTCCATTCCCCTGGTCAGTGCAGGTCACAGACTGATTTACATGTGTACTGCACAGAGTCGAAGGAAAATTTTGTCTGGGTGCTTGAAACCTCTTTTATCTCACTACACTACAATAACTTGTCCCTGTCCGAGGGGAGTGCAGGGGCTGGACAGGCTTCCTGCATTGTGCTCCCAATGTCTCCTGGCTTGGGAAGTGACAACATCTTGAATTAATTTTTTTAAATGGTGGTTGATTTTAAGCAACATATTTTCCAAACTGCTTTTTAAAATGTAAGTCTAATTATTTTTTTTTCTTTTTCTTTTCTCTTTTCTTTCTTTCTTTTTTTTAAACCTCTTGGCAGAGGAGAGAATTCTATGCAGGGCCTTGAACAAGGGTCACTCAGGGCAGCCAAAGACATCAGTAACATCTGCCAGCCACCTCTGGAAGGCGGGAGCATCACCGAGGGCTGGACATAGGCTCCTCCATCGGCTGAGCCCTCAGCCGCAGACAGGGTCAGTAACCACAGCCCAATCTGCTGCTCTTTCTGCAGCAGACAGTTGTCCTTTTCCACACAGTCAGGTACACTGCTTCTGGGACAAATTTGGGGGTGTTCATCATCGGCGGTGAGGGGGTGGGACAGAAGCTGCATCCAAATAAAGGACCATCACGTGTTGCGCAGGAGTAGAAAGGTCTCCTGTTAACCAGGCTGCAGATGCAGGGAGAGGTTTCCTCTGTAGTATTTGAAGAGCAGTGGAATGGGCAGCCAAGGTTTCCTCTCCCCCCGCTGCTTTCCCACCTTCATGCAGCCACTCGTGGGGCTTCCTTGGCACATCATGAGTCTGCACGACAGGGAGGAGGACTTGGCCAGCCTCAGCTGCCTTGAGCTTGTTGGCTCACCTTGCATGGAAAATATATGAAGAGCCAAATATCATCCACTGAGGCTATTTTGTCAGCCCCCAGTATTCAAACATCAAGAAAAAAGCTCCCAGATATAGCGAAAGTGGCTTAAACCCCCTAAAATTAAAGTGTGCGAGCTTGCCAGCGAATGTGCAATTGTTTCTTTGCAACTCATGGTCGGACACTCCTGCATGCCAGTGAAGTTTCCCAAAGGGTGTTTGCTTTCCCTAGGCTTGCCTGGTGCGGTGGGGTGGTGCAGATGCTGTAAGACACCCCATGGTCCCCACCGGTGGGACAAGACGAGGCCCCTCACCGTGGGCAGGGCTATCACCTATCACGGCGCTCGGGAGGCAAACCCAGATTCTTCACATAGACTCAAGCTTTTCTCACTTTGTGAAATTTTCCACCTCCTTTGCAGACAGGCTTCTCTGGCTCTAGGCTGGTTTCCATGAGGCTGGACGGGAATGCTTTGCAGCAGCAGGATGTTTTATTGCTGCCTTTTGTATTTTGCCCAGACAGCATTCCTCTGTCCATGTGCCCAGTGTTGATGATTGTAGATTTTTCTTTGGTTCATAGAGCACTTTTATCTTCCTGGAAAGCCAGCTCCAAAGGCTAAGACTGACAGGTAGCTGATATTGAAGCAAGGAAGTGCTGTTGAGGACCGATTTCTGTGCAGCGAGGTCTGAATCCTGCCCTGCAGCAGAACGGCATTGCCACGTGGCTCCCTTGAGCAGCGTGAGCAGCTGGGAGTAGGTCCCGACACCCAGCCTAACCTCTGTGGGCAAACAAGCAGGTTTCCTGAAGCAAGGAGAAGCCTTTTATCTAGGACTGCTGTTTTATCCAAGGATGGGAAGTTGCTAAGAGGTATTTGCCCAGCGAGCATCTTGGTTATGGCCAGCTTTCCGCTCCCAGGAAAGTTGCTGCCCCTCTTTTCTACACTAGTCTCGTGTCTGTCCCATGCCTTAACCCCTTATATTAGGCAAAACTAGGCTGTGGCTAGTTGTAGCACCTCAGCCTCTCCAGCAGCCAAGATAGAAAAGAGTTATTTGAAACAACATAATTATAGTTTCACCCTGTAAGCTACATGTTTTTCATTGTGTATGCTGCTTTACCCTCACAGACAGGTTTTGTCCAGGTCTGCCCACAAGCATTAGTCTGTAAAGGCCTGGGCTTTTTAGGGAGCGGGTAAGTTTGGGGGCTGGGGAAGGGAAGTGTACCTTAAACATTCATTGCATTGCAGCTGAGGTACTAGGCTCAGGCTTCCTACAGTAATATGTTAACTACAGTAACAAAACAAAAGACCTCAAAATGAGCTAGGACTCACATTTAGTATTTAGAGATTATGCATGCAGATCAGATTGTACTATGCCAAAATCTTGCTCAGAGTGAGCGTGCATGCTAGGGACCTCAAAAGGATTGCACACCAAGCCCTTGGTTTAAACTTAAGAACAAAGTGGGGAAAAAGAGCCAAATCAGCAGTTTTGCATTAAGAAAGAGGGGAGAAGTTTGTCGTGCAAGGCAAGCAGCAATTAGCTCAGCAATGGGCGGCAGGGAGGGCTCAGGCTTTGGCTGTGCAAGTGTTTCTAATGAGAGAAGCACAATCAGGCGGTGTGTTTCAGTGCCTAGCTAATAGTTTCACAGCAGACATTTTCATCAATTATTCAACTACGTCAGAGCATCTATCGCCAAGACTGCCACTGAACTTCATCTAAATCCCCAGAAATTTGTTGGGAAACACTCTCATCATTACAGGTCTGTGCATCATTCCTTGGAGCTAGAGCAGACAGGAGTGCAGTTTTAAATTTGCGTTTTTGCCATTATAGGATGCAGATGTCCAGTATCTCAGAACATTATTTCTTTTTTTTTTTTCCTGAAGTGCTTGGGATCTAGTAGCCTCTAGCCCTGCAAAAACATTTAAAAATGTAATGCATTTTTAAACACTACAGGGCTGTAGCAATTAGCAGACTCAGCAGTTTTGGCAGGAGACAATGCAAATTCTTCACTTCACCAAGTTCAGACCCTGCCACCTAAAGCACACACATGTGTGCTCCAGGCAGATGTAAAATGCTGGGTAAATACAAAGGGCTGAGCTGGAGGTGAGGGTTGCAGTGCCTGGGCTGTGGATGGGGATGATGACTCCCGATAATGACTGACCCCATTTCTGCCTCTGCTCCCCCCTCCCAGCAGTGGCAGGATGAATAAGCCAGCTTCTCCAGAGCTTCTGTCCTGCTTCCCTGTATGCTTTGGGATTTTACCTGTGCAAAATCGATTTACATTGATGCAAAAAGGAAAGAAATGCAAAAGAAAAGAATGATTGATTGACATATGATACCAGCACCTACAAGACAGGTGAGCATCAAAAATATCTTTTAATTTCAGGTAGCCTTTTGACTTCAAAGCATATTGCAGGTGGATGAATGAGATGGAGCTAAGAATCTCATGCTCCATGGTAGGATGTAAGACTATATTATATGCACTTGGAAATACTGCGATCAGGCTTAGCAGTGGGATCATGCCAAGCAAAGAGCTCAAACTCAGTACATGGACACCTAGAGCTACCAGTAAGAGAAGCTAAGCCCTGGGCGCATCACAGATGCCTCCTGAAAGTTTATTAATCAGGGGGATGAGGGGGTTGAAGGATCCTTGGGGAGGAGCCAAGCAAGGACTTCACTCTTGTGGAGGGTGACCCAACGCCCCTGTAACTGCAGCCTGAAATGGTGGACTGTGCATCCAGTAACAGAGGTGGCTGTCAGCGTTTGTCTGCAGGCTGTGTGGACTGTTTGCCACAGCACTGAAATGGGATACTTAGCACGCGTCACTGCTGCACCTCAAACCCAACACTCAGAAGCTTTTATCCACTCATTGGTTTCCCCTTTCTTTGCGTATCCTGCATGGGAGCAGAAGAGGATTAAAAAGACATAAGCACTTACATGTTGTTTATCTTCTAAAGCCCAAAGTGAATTCACTGGAAAGATTCCAGTTAGCTTCAACTGGCTTTGAACCAGTCTCTCAAGGAAAAGATGCAAACTTTGGTTTGCAATCTACTGCACCATCCACTTGAATTAGTTTGGGAAGCTAACTTGTAATTTAGCACTTAAATATTTTAACCACTGTTACTGAGGAATTTTAAACCTAAGCAGTATAAAAAGTCATTACTCATGGACTCCTTCATAAAGACAGGTTTTTAATTTGCATTTAAATAATCATTTTACCAAGCACAGTCTTCCTTTCTAGGTAGGACTTCAATTTCAGAAAACTGATAATTTATGTTTGCATATCTAGCAGAGGACTAGAAGGCCTCAGCTGATGTTCATAAAGCCTTATGTTAACGTGAGATTTAAAGACTGTGGTAGTTTTGTTTATACGACAGTTTAGGAAAAGATTTACCTGTGTTCTTCTCAGAGTATTTTCAGCTTTAAGAAGATCATCACTTGACTTATGAATGGCTTTATTTCCTCTTGTATCACTACAATTACTTTTTTTCTCAGGGAAAGAACATGCAAAGGCAGTAAAGGCAGAGCTACTTTTGGAAAAAGTTTGCAGAGAAAAAAAATGGTAGAACATTTTTGAGGATTTTAAAGAATTGCACTCATTTAAACTTATTATAATATCATCGTTACAGACAGTGAATGTTTTCTAGCAGGAACTTACTCTTAAATGAAAATGAAACCCACAATACCATAAACAATTGGAAGAGGAGTTAACTTCCAGAATCTGTATTGCCCAGATAGCAACAGCTTTCAGCTGGTCAACACTGACTATTGTCAAGCTTGCTGCTGACTTAAGGATTTGAACTAAATCCTTTCAGAAGACAACTGATTTCTCTCTGTATGTTGCAAAAAATGCATCCATGAGAGAACTTTACAGAGTATTTTCTATAACCTAAGAATCTGAACAAGATTTCTATTGTAAACCTTTCGCCTGGAACCATATCTCCTCTTTCACCTTACCCCTCTGAAGGGTGTGAGAATGTTTTATTCAGTCTTTACACCTCTACCCTAACTGGATATCTGACATGAGAGTCATTGATCCATGAGATAGCTGAGGCTGGAAGTGACTGCTGGTGGCACTCAAGTCCAACCCTGCTCAGTGCAGGGCTATGTCCAAAAAGAAGTCAGGTTGCTCAGGACCATGCCCATTTGTGTCTTGAGCTTCTCCAAAGAATGCATCTCCAAGGATGGAGCTTTCCTTCTCCCGGAGCTGCAGCACTCCCCCAGTGGATATTTTTCCCCCTTATGTCCAACCAGTGTTTCCCTTGCTGCAAATCTCAGCTGTTGCCTCCTGGCCTTTCCCTGGGCACCTCAGGGAGCCTGGCTCCATCCACTCTCTAGCTAGACCTCAGGGGTGAAGGACAGCAACTATGCTCCTGCTTTGCCTGCTCCGTGTGCTCAGCTCAGACATGATATCATGACTTTGGTGGGTCTGCGGTACCAATTGCACTCCCAGGTCACTCTCCATCTCAGGTACCCCAAGGAGCCCCCTGGATCTGGTATGTACCAAAAGCT
>VZTV01032951.1:7846-19853 GCA_013400875.1 Anhinga rufa | reverse complement strand
CCTACTGTTCTGTGATGCTGTGACTCTGTGATTCTCTATTTTTTCCCTGTGAGTATGCTCAGATCCCCACTGAAGTTTAATTTCACAGAAAATTTCCTTAAGTAAAATTAATGTAGCCATGGTACTTCAGATTTTGTAAGAGATGCAAAGCTTACAGTGCGTTTGAGATCCATAGAAATTATTTCTGGCTGTCAGTATTGCTTAATGAACTGTTTCTGGGGCACAGCAGAGGAGCAAATGAACACAGGATTTTGAATGTTTGCTTCTTTATCCACTTTCTTAAAGGGTGGATTTTTAATGCCTTAGCTTATTAAAACATATCCTAGATAACCTTTAACCAAGTCCCCATTTCCGCTAAACTGTGGGAAGATGAATGAATCTGTTCTGCTCAAGTTCAGTGAACATTAAAAATGAAGTTGAGTATGGTCATCTGCAAGCTGATGCCATAACCCAGGGTAATGATTCCCTGCCAAGTGTCTTGGCTGAGTGATGATGCATTGTGACTGGTTGTATGGTAGGCAATCAACATGACCACATAAACTTTTCTCCTTTGCCAATCTTTCCCAGCCAGGAAGAGTATTCAGGACTGAAGTCTAACCATTAAGAACCTGAGAACTGGGGGATATCAGGCATTTTTTTCTCCTCTAATGCCTTATTTCTGCCATGAAGTCTACCTTGCTGTAAATTTGGCTTTGCATTGATTTTCTCTTTTTTTCCTCTCTTTTCTGTCCAGTTGAACTTTCTGAGCCCACAGTGTGCAGGGCCACCTAACTCTGCACATTTCTGATACCTCTGAGCAGTTTTCTGGCAGCTTCTCAAATAGAGAAGCTAGCAAACATGACAAAGAAGTATATAACCATAGAATCATAGAATGGTTTGGTTTGGAAGGGACCTTTAGAGGCCATCTAGTCCAACCCCCTGCAGTGAGCAGGGACATCTTCAACTAGACCAGGTTGCTCAGAGCCCCGTCCAACCTGACCTTGGATGTTTCCAGGGATGGGGCATCAACCACCTCTCTGGGCAACCTGTGCCAGTGCTTCACCACCCTCATTGTAAAAACTTTTTTCCTTATATCCAGTCTAAATCTACCCTCCTTTAGTTTAAAACCGTTACCCCTTGTCCTGTTACAACAGGCCTTGCTAAAGAGATCATCCCCATCTCTCCTATAGTCCCCCTTTAAGTACTGGAAGGCTGCAATAAGAATAAAAATTCTTTTATTCAAACTGAATTTCTCTTACCATGCATTGCAGTTTTAATAAGCAGCTGGAGCAAAGTGCTTAAAGGTAAAACCAGCATCTTGTCTTCTTATTTTTGTTTCACGTCACTTCTAAAAATTCACCGTGTTTTCAGAGTCTATCGATACCCTATTGTCAGAAGTACTGCTGTCTGCTTTCAGTGAGTCATACAGTTCTCACTACAGATGTTATTTTTTGGCATTATTGTCAACATAGTTATGTAGCTTTAGATTGCAAATTGTTGGTTTTTTCCTTCCTTTTTTCTCCTGACATACACCCACTAATTACAGCCCCTCCTGTCTGGGATAACACTGCAATTCCAAAGCCTTAGCCAAGGGTAAAGCTACTCTCTTCCCTTCCCACAGGACTTGGCTTCAGCTTCCCACATGGAATTGATAGAAAAAAATCTGCCAGAAAATATATTTTGACAAAACCCATGAACTTTTGACCAAAAGAAATATGTGAAAAATATCTGCTTTCCGCAGGAAAATGCAGATTTCTACTGAAAATCAAAAGGTTGGTTGAAAACTTTGATTTAGAAGTGTCCCAGGATCACGGTGTCCTCCTGGCAAGCAACATGCAGTGTGGGAGATTCGACATGTGCAGGGAGCTGTTTATGTCGAAATAATGAGGCATTTGAACTAAAAATCCCATTAAGTAATGTAGCAGCATTTCCAAATACAGTCTGGGAAACATTTTTGGCCAAAGTATGTCAGAATTTGGGGGTGAAGGGAGAAGTTTGAAGGAGGGGAGAAAAACAATTTAGAAAAATACCTCTGTGGTAGAATTTTAGATTTTCCTCTATAGGCATTGAGGGAAACACACTAACATCCCCCCGCCACCCCATCACACCACAGACACACGCCCACCAGCACTCCACCACCCCCTATTTTCTGGCCATTTCTATTACTATTTTACATGGTAGCTTTTCATAAAGAAGTTTAAATGAGGGAACCTTGGCTTCAGGCTGTGGTGAAAACTAAACTCTGTAATGAGCATAAATAAGGCTGGCTTAATTCCGATGAGACTTTCATAACGGCGCTCCTTTGTGTATTCTGAGGCCATGTGAATGCACTTAAAAGTGGATGATGCTACAAACTGCTAAAAAAAAAAGGCATATATTTTATGTGTACAGAGCTTTAAATCTGATGGACTTTAAATGAAAAATTCTTGCTGTTGTATTTGTGAGTCAGAAAAGGACAGATTTAAAGAGCAAAACTAAAGAAGTACTTAATCAGCAAAGGGAATTTTGATGGTTATGATTTTTGAAGTAAGTTTGATGTGAAGATCGGTGGCGTTATCTTCCAGTTGGTCACTGCATTTAATTTCTCGGTGTATAACGTGTGCAGGATGAAAGTGAAAGTGCAGAGCACAAGTTCAGTCAGTGCTGGAAGTCTCTGGAAGCTGTTGGAAAGCACATCTCCATGCTGGGAGCAGACCTGTACAGTCACTTCATCCCAAGCAGCACTGGCAGGCACGGTGCATTTCCTACTCTGATTTCCTTAATTGGCTTTACTCATAAATTTATACAGGTGTCTCTGTAACAACACATTTCTCTATAAGACAGAGCAGGAAATTGAATTAATAAAAAATGCTATTTCCACCAGTAGATTAGCATTTAAAATATGAATTATTTATATTTTTACAATAATCGACTATTTCTGAGAGAACCACATTTATCAGGGTTAAAACCACAATAATTTTATTCACTAGTGCTAATGTATAGGGCCTTTACAATTCCAACTGATAGATCATGTAATTAATGGATTTTTTAAATTTATAACTTAGAGTATATCTCGGTTGTGCTCTCCTTTATGGTTCTGGGTAGGAATGAAAGTCATGGTTTCTACCTGACAGCCAATCAGTCAAAAATAAAATAGTGTCAGGATAAATAAAGCAAGGATAAAGGAATTTGATTTAGAAGATATACAAATGCCTAACTTATATTCCAATCACTTCTGGGAATAGCCATGAGAAGAACTTTTTCTCCTGGAGGGGATCATCTCCTCTCCTTGTTGTAGTAGTGTTGTTATTGTAGTGCAAAAGTGGAACTGGCAGATGTTTTTAGACATTCAAAAATTACATGGTACTAGAACTAAGGGAAAGTTTTGAGGCACGTTCCAGAACTGATCTTTTACATGAGCTAAACATGGTGTCTTCTTTGCATCTCTGGTATGTTTAGGCACACAGTGCAGCCATTTGCAGATAATAGAAGTGGAGCAAGTCATAATGTGTTACAGATTTTTAAATCTTCAGTTATTTTTGCTGTCATGAGCATAAAACATCTGTGTAGAAAGGTCTACAATTCCTCAGGCTCCCTCAATTTGCTTTCACTTATGGTAGTTTGGATAACACCGGACATAAAACATTTCTGTACCACATTTACAGAGCTGTATTTAAGACACTCGTCTCAAGAACCCGTATCTCATCTTGGACTGGTGGCTGGGGGTAGTAATACAGACCAGATAATCTATTCAGATTATTTTACTTTTTCTGTTTTCATCTTCTCTTTCAGGTTACTTTCTCCACATGTTGTAGCACTTTGAGAGCTTCAGTTGCAAGATAAATCAGGGCAATTCATGCACTGATTTCAGGCTAGCAACATGGATAGAGAATACCCATATGCTGAAACTGTCAGGGAAGAGGGAGTACGCAGGGATGTTTGGTAACACACTGGCTGACACCTTCAGAGATGATCTGGCCTGGTTACAATATACTGTCTCTGTCCTGTAACAGGGAACACATCAAGGCAACTCTTTTTACTGGAGAGAGTGCAGATAGCACTAAAATGCTGTGTAGGTTGTAATGACGTTTCTCTTATTTTGTATAATAGTGATGATGCTTTCATCCGAATTTCAAACTCTTTCAGAAACTCCCAGAGCACAAAGTTCAAGTGAAAGAAAAGATTGCTTATAAATATTTTACTTCATTGGGGAATTTGTTGCAGACAGAGCAGGCAGTTTTGTTTAAATAAATTCACTACGAGAATTTAGGATCCATGAGAACTTTTGGAGGAAATTATTTTTTTGCTACAACTTGCAATCTGTTACCTTATCTAGAAGTGTAGTACTTGGAAAACTGTATGTTTTGCTGTATAAGAACAGTAACACAGCGTCGCCCTGGCCTTTCATTGCAGATTTTTTGGATACTACAAGTAGAGCTGGGCTTTAGTTGGTAGACTGACAAGAAACAGGAGGAAGTTTTGCATAGCAGTGATGATTTATAACTTAGTTTTTTAATGAGGATTCCCAAGTGCTGAATGTACATTCTGTTTCATGGTGAACATCAGGCCTGTTCCATAAATTAAATCAAGATGCAGGGTTCATGTTACAATGAGTTTAGAGGCAATACAGGCTCAGTGTATCCTTGCTCCTCCTTCCTCCCTCCTTGGACTGCACTGTGGCTGGACTCATGCCATAATTTGATGGCAGGAACAAGTAGGTGGGGATGAGAAAGAGGCAAGGATACCTTGTTCCCAAATGCCTTGTTGGGTTAAGAGTTTGATGCAGAACACTGGCCTACTGACTTGTAGCCTTTAATTAATGATATTAATACTTTTCAACCCTGCAAGAAGCATCCTCCTGTCCCCAGAACCACTTTTTAGGCTGAAGTTAAAAGGGTTTTTCTTTGGTCATCATGAGATCAGAGCTAAAAGCAGAGAAACTGCAACAAACCCCGTCTGTGGTTCAGAAATGCTCAGTCAGTGGGCTGATGGGTACACTTGTACTCTCTTTGGTGACAAAGCTCGTTTATGTACTTCTGTGCCATCCCATCAGTTGTTTGTCGGGACACACCGCGGCACTAATGCCTGAAATGGTTGTGTGGGTGTGCCCAGCAGTATTGCCAAGCCAACCATGAAGAGTTGTGCATAACCTGAAAATACACCTAGGATTCGTCTTGTTTTATTCTGAGCTGGCAGCAGTTCTAGTTCCAGCTTAGTTTTGCTACTGTACGGGCTTAGTTGCTTTTCAGTAAGTAAAGATTTTCTTATAGTCCCAGGGTGTCAGGAACTGTTGTGGCAAGTTGAACTGTGAGTTGATGAGACTATACAAAGTCTGGAGTGTCTCCTTGGTAAAATAGGTCCTCAGACTTCTTCATTCTTCACAGTGACTTCGGTCTGGATGTCTGCATGAAGTGCAGGAGGCTCCTCTTGGACTTTGCCACACGTAACAAAGAGGAGACAAGCAGGAAGGCAGTAATTACAACACAGAGAAGGATGGTGCTGCTAACTGTTTCTGTCCATATTCACTTATCTGTCAACTTAAAGAATTAAGCATATGCAGTAGACATGAGTCAAGTAGCCATACATATTCCTGGAAGGAGAGCTACAATGACAGTGACAAGAACAGTACATGAAGTAGTGCAGACAAGCAGTTACTGCAGAGGCCAGGAGGGACAACTCCTAGTTTCATCCCAGATATAGAGGAAGACTGGCAGGATTTCTACCTCAGGTGGGTGGGATGGTACAGTTGTATTGCTGAACTTCACAAATGTTGTCCACAGAATACCAGCTGGTTGGGGGTGTTGTGGCTGTATTGGAACAGGGATGGCTTGGGATAGAGTTGTTATAACAAAAAGCTGTAAGACTGTGAAAATAGCTATTCCATACTGAAAAACGATGTTAAGAAAACAATAATTAAAAAAAAATTAATGGGAATGTCTGAAGCCAGGCTCTATAGTAGCTAGTGTTTGCTGGCTCATTGAACAACTTTTACTACCATCTGTGCGTGTGCTTGTGCAGCATGAAATACAGTGAATTTTTATTTGTTCTTCTGCTCCATACAGCTTGGATGAAGAGCTGGATTTTAACAGGCAAACATTGCTGGGGGAGCTTGGGAAATAAGGTCGCTATTAATATACTAGTTTTTTGTATGATTGCCTGGCCTTTCTTCTTGCAGATGCAACTTTGACACAACAGCCAAGTGACTAATCAGCCTGCCCTATAAAGTCAGGGTCTGCTGTGAAGATGGTTAGTTCTTCCTGGTTCCAGCTGTGTTAAAAAACACAACAGGAAAAGAAGGTCAAATAACTGAGACTCTCAGAATATCCAGGGAAGATCAAATCCTGTGGAATGAAAAGGAATGGGCAAAGATTGGTGATGGTGCTTTGATTCCTTAAGCAGAGGGAGGAAAGGTGCATCTACCGATTTCCTGGTCTAGCCTCTGTATAGGCATTCTTGCCTTATAGATCCATGCTTGCCTGACATCTTTATCCAGTCTGAACGTGGGATTTATTGTTTTTGTAGTGTGTCTCAGCTCCTGTGTCAAAAGTAGCCTTGATTTATAATATAAAAAGAAACCTAAGCACCGGAAAACTGTAAGGAAAGAGTTTCTTAAGACCTGTTGGGCAAAGTCTGTGAAATGGTAGTCACAGTTATTTATTTGTACAAGTTTGCTGTGGGATGTATTTGGCCTGTGGTAATCAGAGTGGAGGCAGAAGGTATCTGGTAGAGGGGACTTTGAAGCACATTGTGTGGAGATCTCACTGAGCTGCCTTTGGGCTCCTAGTACATAAGGCCCATGGTTGCTTATTTTTTAAGAATGCTTTTCCTCCATTCATATGATTTCCCTCTTGTCCTTACTCTCATACTGGCTTTCCCAACTGTCCAGGAAAAATGTAAGACCTTCGAGTGTTTCAAAAGGGTTTTAAATTTGTCCTTTTAAGTTTGAATAGAGCAGCTGCAGGAACACGGTGTTGCTGCATTTTTTCCTGCTCCAGAGCAACTTAAGAAGGCTGCACTGACCACAGCAAGGAAGTGAAGAGGAAACAAAGCCATAAGAGTGGGATATCTCGATCTCCTGTCACATCCCCATGCAGGCTGGGATGTCAGTAGATCCTTTGCTTTAGATTTACTACTGCTCTGTATATGTTGAAGTGGAAGGCCTATACAATGGTTTTGCAGTTAGCAATCCCTGCAGACACAAGGGACTAAGACACATGCCCAGTTGCATGTGTCTCTTAGATCATGGCAGAGGGAAGTGTAAACTAATCCTGTGCAGTCCAGATCGATACCAAAGGCTGTGTAGCTCAGTTAAAGCCAAAAGGTTGATACAGAAGTTATAGCCTGAGAAATGTTACAGCCTTTGTTACGCAAGTCTTATTGTATGATCACAATAGCTTGCTTTAATTCTTGAAAAACTACTTCTTTCTTCCATTGGAAGCCTGGGGGCCAGGTGGGTTTGTAGTTTGAGTCGAGGGTGGACCACACAGTCCAGCCCATCTGATGGGTTGTATAATCTGACTGTGGAATTGCAGCTAGGAGCAGAATTATGCTTTGCACTTATGAAACAGCTTCTCTTCAGGGATTGTTTTCTGGGGATGCAAAACACCAGAACAAGATACAACTCTTTCTAGTGCATCACATTTGACAACTTAACTTTTGACCTTTCAGTGGCTTTGTACAAATATGGGCTTCTGCCTCTGTATACAGGATTTGAGGTTATTAGGAAGAAGGTATTTTTTCTATTCCCCTTTGTACTGTTACACCTTTGTGAGGTACAAAGCAACCTTGCTGCATGCAGCAAAATAAATGCTGAAAAATTGTGGTTTTAATTTTTCTGCAGTGTAATGACTGGCTTATAAGAAAAGCTCAGGGATGATGATATGAAAAGAGACTATTTTATTTTTGACTTCCAGTACTGGACAGTAGAGATTAACTCTTTTGTGCTTATTTTCAGACTGGATATTTCCATCTGCCCCATGGAGACTACTTCATTGAGCCCATTAAAAAGCATCCACAGAAGGAGGGGGCACCCCATCCCCATATTATCTATGGGGCGAATATCCTTCAAAATGCTTTAAGGAGGAGACGGGCAATCCCAATGGAAAAAGAACAAGCATGTGGAGTGAATGGTACAAATATTGTTGGATTTCTGCCTGTTTGCTTTCTGCATCTTTTTAAGCAGCTTTTATTTTCCAGTGGTGTGTGCCTTTCCTTCTGCCAGGCTTTTTAAAAATTCTGTAAAAAGAGGTTATGCAAAATGAGAGCATCTCAGGCAAAATACCTCAGGAATCACCCATCTGGGTTCCTTTCTGAAAACTTAAATCCCCCTTATGACTGCTGGTATATGTTTTTCACACCATTGATCTTTCCTACCCCTTGCTTTTTCTCCAGCCAGAACTGTTCAGTGAGTTTGACTTGAATTCTTGAGCAGTTCTGGGATGACAAGAATTGAAGTCATTATGATTTTTAGTAAAATATTCTCAGTCCATGCAAATGGTGTCCTCCACAGAAAATACCCCTCCTCTAATCCATGGTTTAAATTTAGCATTTCTAGATTTTCCGTGACAGTTATCAAATAATTTAAAGACTTTTATTTGGTTGTTCTGGAAGTAGAATGCAAGGCATCAACATCAAGGTGTTTTTTGTAGAAGCACCAGTAAAAGTAATTTAAATATTGGTGCAATAATACTCAGCATTGTGTCTTTTGGGAAGACAAACTAATACACTAGAATTAAATTAAAGAAGCAAAAAAGAGCTCAGCCCCACTATATTTCTGGTCATAGACCTGCTTTGTACATCTTGCTTACTGGCTAAGAGCAGTGTAAAATAATAGCTGGGGGAAACTAGAAAGCTGATTGCTAGCAGGGGAGGTATTCAATCTTCGGTGGTACTGGGCAGGTGAGGATAAGGAGGAGCTGTAAGAATTAATATAAACACTGTTTCTTATTATTTTTCATCAGATAAAAATTATTTTCTGTTTCTTCTGACAACTGCTGGATTAAATGAGAGGAATTAGTATAGATTTGCCTGTGAAGAATGAGGAAATGTTCCTGCCTACTGTCTTCCAGGTTTCTTTTATGCATGAAATAACATCTGTAAGCAACAATTTTAAGTATGGAGAGGAGATAAGAGATACCAGGGATCATGCCGTGCATTTGCTTTGTGTAGCCTGCTTATTTTCTTTCTGCCTAACACTTTTTACCTCTTGTATCTTCCTGCAAAGTCCTGAGGAATGAAACAGAAAAAGACTGGCTGTACCTGGATGCTAGGAAAAATTGAGTGTAGCTTCCCTAAGATTTCATCACTTAGACTAGCTAAGTTTGCTGTAATAGGCTTTCGAATTTAAACTGCCTGTCTGATGTTATTCATTCTAATGTGACAGAACTATTCCTGCTGGTAATAATATGTTCATGATATTCCAGGCTAACAAAGGGCATGTCTTATGAATTAACAAAGTAATATACTGCCATGCATGTGTCTATGTTTAACGGACTCAATCAGCCTTTAGAGGTAACGTCTGCTTTTGGTCAAGCAGTAATCTGCTTAACTGTCACAAAAGTTAAGTAATCAGTGTGAAAAAATGCATGGGGAAAAGAAAGCATTTCCTTCATTCCATTTTTGCCTTTTGCATGACAGGTTATAACACTCATTGGTCCCTCTAAAGGCCTTACCCTTAATTTGGGTGTTTTGTTTTCTTATCTCACTTCTGTTGTAGCCAGCTCTTCAACAAGGGTAGAAAAAAGAAAGAAGTCAGTCATCTCCTGTTCACATTATGCATTGTCCAAGAGCAATTGCTCTTGTTAGAAGTGAAATACAGAACAAAAAAGGAAAGTGAATTAATTCTTGCTTTCTGTGCTAAATATATTCACTACACAGGCTTTGGGGAATACTTGGTGCATAAATAAATTTTAAAGGTGGTAAGTTGACTCTTCCCCCTTTTCAAGACCTCAAGCACTTCATGCTGTTAAGTTTGATGCCAGAAGTCTGGTACACCCACATGGTATCACAGATAGCCCAGAGTAATGCCTTTGGGATCACTTTAAAGCAAAATAATTTCATTTTCCAGTTCACATTTAATTGTAGAAACTAATTCTATTTTACAGTTTAAATATCATGACCATTTTGTATTGTCAGCCCTAGCTCTGTCCCCACTGGGTTGGGGCTTAATTGATGAAGAGTTGCCTGCCATATCTCTTGTAGGAACTGGTTTTCAGAACCAAATATTTTAAACTTGTGGGCTGAGATTCATCATACAGAGTGTCTGCTTTTGTTTATTTAAGCTCTGATTCTCTTTGTCTCTTACACTTAAGCTAAGTCAATTGAGTAATTTCCAAGACTTATGCTTGGAAACCCTTTGTGTGCCCAGGCTAAAATGTAGTGGTGAGTTTTGCTTGGAAAAGTTGAACCACTTGGATGCTTTCAAGTCAGTGCACAAAGCTGGGTGGTGATCATAGTAATTTTTTAGTCAGAACTAACCTGTCTGTCAGATAAGGAATATAAAGACTAGTTGTATAATCAAAATAAAGAGAGAGGAATTAGCGTGGGAGGGAATAGGTGGAGGATGCTGACCTCCTGTGCAGTCTTTTTCAAGCTTTTTTTTAATGCAAGGACCATGTAACTTCTTAGAAGAAGCCCTGTGCAGCGTGCTCAGGACATTTACTGTGGCAACAACCAATGAATCTCCAGGCTCCAACCTGCTTGTCATGTCTCATCTACATACAGTAATACTTTGGCATCAGTTCCTGTGCTCTTTCAATTATTATGTTAATTAGTTTATAGTTTGCAGTTAACAGTTTCAAGTATTTGGAGAAAAATCATTGTGGTAAATGATGCAAATTAAAACTAGGTTTGTGCTGTACACTTCCACTGCTGCTTAGGCAACTGCTACATGACTCAGTCATTAGCTGCATGCAAAGCTAAGTGCTAATCTTGAAAGTAGCATTGTAATGCTGTACATTGCAAGCTTCTGTCTTACTGTATCATTCGAAATATGTGAGAAGTAGCAAAAATGATAAATAAAAAGTGTCTCTGAGCTTTATAAAAAACTTTTCTAATAACTTGTGCCTGTATGAGAGGAAACTAAGGATTTGGCGAATTGTTTTGTTTTTCCAAATAGGTTATCTTGGAAACTTGACAGTGCTCCAAGATACAATGCAAGAAAGAAGGAATTATCCTCCCTTCTACAGAATAAGAAAAGATCTTTTGTTTCTTTCTGTTTGTTTTCATGCAGTCTGCCACAAGGTATTGGTTTGTTTGTGAGCTCCAAAATGGGGAAGTTTTGCGAAATTTGTGAATGAAAATGCTATGATGGAGCCCTTTCTGACTCAGCACTACAGAGGGTACTGATAACGGTATGAATAGATGGACTTTTCTTGGACTGGTGAGGTGGTCAGGTTGCTGATGTTCAGAAGGAGGGTGGTTGAGTTTATTCAGACCGCAACCCAGTGATTGCTGCAGTAGGCTTTAATATATAAGTACGGAAAGAAAGGTTTGTGGTATTAAAATAGATCTCTTGCGAATAGTTCACTAGAGCTTTAGGTTACAGAAGTTGTCATATGCTTTGCCCCCATTTTGGCATTGAAAAGATTTGATAGATAAGTCCCCAAAAGATCAGAAGTTAGGATTCATTTTGGGCTGTACATGGACCTCCAAATCCTTGTCTGCAGAGGAGTTATAAATCTCATAACTGAAAATTCTGCATTTGGAGCAATTTTGCATTGGACCTGTGATGGGATAAGGCTGGGGTGGCAGGGAGGAGACAGAGGCCAGGTGCTGTGTGAAATGAACAGAGAGGTGAGGGGAGCTGAAGGAACAGAGCAACATCATCTGTGCAAAACTGTTTTTTATGTCTTTTGAATGACGACTTGTTGGCATAGTTCATTTAACAGGTGACTAGAATGCTATTAAGCTGTTTCAGACAGTAGTTACCTGTGGTTCTTTCTAAGGAGTATGTCTGAGTGCAGGATTTTATTCACAGAATCACAGAACGGCAGCGGCTGGAAGGGACCTCCAGAGATCATCTTGTCCAATCCCCCTGCGTGAGCAGCAC
>VZTV01032936.1:0-10182 GCA_013400875.1 Anhinga rufa | reverse complement strand
TCTAGCTTACACAGCGTGCTCCTGGATCATAATGGAAATCAAAATTCTGATGTTTGCTAGCAATTTCCAAGAGAATGTTCCAAAGTGGACTGACATCCACTTGGACTGTCACATCAGTGTGGCATTGAAGTCATGTCATTCTGTCCTAGCGCTGAAGATTGCTAACAAACACCCAAGTAGAAATGCTTTTCTGTCTTGAGAAGCATGGGTCCAGGCAGGGAAAATTTAAATATCATTGAAAGCAAGAGAAAATGCCAGGATGGTCTTTTCATCAGTGTCTGCCTAGCTGTCGGTGGGAAGCCTTTCATCACATCTGTGATTTCATGTGAAATGCAGGTTTGATTGTAGTAAACGCCTGGTATGGGAAGTTTGTTAATGACAACAGCAGGAAGAATGAGAAGGTTAAAGTAATAGATGTGACTGTGCCCCTGCAGTGCTTGGTGAAAGACTCCAAACTCATCCTTACAGAGGCATCCAAGGTACGTAGCTGTTCTGTCAAAGCCCAGACTCAAGAGCTCAAATGCGTGACTCAGAATTTCGATTGAACTCTATGCTGTCCTACCAGGGGATTTCTTCAGTGTGCTTGAAGCTAGTGACTCGAGATCAATTTACAGAAGCATTTACATACATGTTTTGAACCTCCAGGAACTTCTGTTTCTCTGGGCATTTGCAGTGCCAAAGAAACAGCATCTCCATATTTGCAGTGTGGGACAGTGCATGTTACAGACTCTGGGGCTGTACACCAGAAACTTCCCACTCCCCTGATTTGCTCTTCTCTGCATTTAGAACTTGCCACTGGGGCGGCAACTCCTCAGCTTCTCACCTCATCTCATTGGCAACAAAACTCCTGTTTTTCTTAATGACACCTTGTTCTGGCACTGATAAATGTTTTTGATCAGTTGAAGAGCTGTGAAAGTCCATTCCCTGATGCTTAGTCTGTCCTTCTCTGGTTGAAGGCTGGGCTGCCAGGTTTCTACGACCCCTGTGTGGGTGAGGAGAAGAGTTTGAAGGTGCTTTATCAGTTCCGAGGAGTTCTGCACCAAGTGATGTCAGCTGACAATGAGGCCCTTAGGATACCAAAGCAATGTAAGTAGCAAGGACTGCCCTGCTTCTTCCTTCAGGAACCAGTAAATGATTGCTTCAGCTCTGTGTGGCAAAGCACACAGAACTGGGGTTCCAGGGTTCAGAACTGGGGTTACTGAAATGCACTGACCATGATATGCCTCTGGAGTATGACCTAAAAGAGCTCAAGCAGCACCCCTGCAGCTGGTTATACTATCTAACCTTATATACCTAACTGGAGTTAGCAGCAGAGGCCTCCTACAGCTGCTGGTTTCCCTGACGGGCAATTCACAGCATTGGATTGCCCTTTGGGGACTGAATTGAATGTATGAAGGCAAGGTGGAAGCCTGAGCCAGATTTTTTCCTCATCCCTGTTTATCTGTCTGCCAAAACATTTTCCCTGCCAGAATAATTTCATGAAACTGTTATCTGCTGGTAACAAGTTTTACTGGTACCCTTGTAGGTCTGGGGAGTTGGGTAAAGGGCACAAACCTCGTGTTTGCTCTAGACCAGCTCCCTGGCCCAATTTAAGAAGCATATCCAACTTACAAAACTTCCATGAGTGCATTGGAGGTGTATATGGATCGTGTTTAATTAGCAGCCAGAAATGTGCCTGTCTGTCCCTGGTACAGTGGTAGGTTCAAGCTAGGATGTGTCTCATCCGACAGAAGTGGCATGTATCCGTTTATTGTTCTCATCCGACAGCTCACAGAATCGATGCAGATGGCTAATCTGGTGGGAGCATGCGCATCCGTTACAGTACCTGGGTCAACGGAAACTACAAAACCTTCCCCCAGATGCTACAAGTTTGAACAGAGACATTTTTATTTTTACTATCCATATAGCAGGTGTTGTCCTACCAGTTATGTTAGGAGACAAAATGAGAGAACCTGCTTCTACAGGTGGCTCCAAGGCAATACTTCTCTGAATTGTGGCTCAGTAACCAATAAAGCAACGTGACTCTGAATGCGCAGTGCTTTCTGCTGAGGTTGTGCGAGCGGGCACTGAGCACCACCCGTCATGCAGCCATATCTTCCCTGCTGCGATTTAGCCACAGTCCGTTTGTGCGGTCTCATATATATCTTCTTGCACTGAGCAGGGAAGAAGACCTGTTGTTCTCACTTCTCCACATACTTCCTGGGGTAGGTAACATACCTTCTTCTGCTCCTGAGGGGAAGTTAAGTTCTCTGGCCACCTCCTGGAAGGCCTCTGCATAAATCCTTTTGTTGGAAAGAGGACAGAGATTGTTTTCCATCTCAAATCTGTATTTGAAATGTACTTGTTAAGAACAAGTATGTTTGAAATCAAGTTCTTTGCCTTTCGTAGTAACATGGACCTCTTCAGCACGAATCCATCCAGCTGCTTGTTTCAAACACTGCTCTTCCAGACAAGGACACGGGGTATAATAGTCTTATTAATTCATCTGCCACCTAGAACCATGTACTGTCAAGGTTTTCAAGAAAAGAGGAAAGCAAGTTCGGGAGGACAGCAATGATGCTGCAGCCATCTCCTCCATCTAATTTATTTCTAGGAAAAAGAGGAACGTAGATTATACAAGTAAACCAGACCAAAGTGAGGAGAGATGCCAAATAGATAAAGAGCTGAAAACGTAAAATTCAGCTGCCCTTTCTAAAAAGCATCAGTTATGACATAAATCCATTGGATTAATCTTGCATAGAAGCCATGCTAGTAATTTACTAGCAAAAAGGGCAGTCCTGGTCCAGTGACACAGCAGATGGAAATGGCAGCCTTATAGTATCTACTACATGCTGCGTACATCGACACTACCGAGGCTTGTTCATAGAGAAAAGGAGTAACCGTGGCTGTTTCTCAGTCACAGTTCTGCTCTTGGTGAGTCCTAGAACAGCCTTCATTGCTTACATGTGAGAGACAGGGGGGAAAAAAACGCCTGTCTTGGCAGCCCCTCGTTGCTCTTGACAACTACTACCATGAATCACTTCCTGACACGTACCTGGCCCTTTTTTCTGTGCAACTGTGGTTTTCTTTGCTCAAGCTATTGTAACAGGAAAATTAGATTTCCAAAAGCAGACTTGTTTGACCCAGTCTAAAAGAGATGCTTCCCCCCCCCCAATAAATAAATAAATACATACAAAACCCCCACAAAACCAAAACCAAGTTCATAGAGTAAAGGGGTGTTCACTTGTTTTTATCAAACCCAAAACTCTTCAGTTGTGATCTGCTCCTGGTGCAGGATTTTATTTCACTTACAACCAGTGTTCTGTTGATCTGAAACTAAATGTAAAATATGCAATAAATTATATTCAGCTGAAACGTAGCCCACATTCCCTTTGCATCTGTGGGACACTCTTGGAAATAAACTCTTGAAACGCAAGGGTTGCAAATTTTGTAAGTGTAACTGCACCCTCCTGTCACATCCTGTTATTTACCTCTGTTGATCGCTTGTATGTGTAACTGGTTGAACTGGGCAGAAATCTCCACCAGAAATTCCTTTTTCATGTCTCATCACTGCATGAAGTGTGTGGTCAAGAGTGAGAGCCAGTCTGTAGTGACCAGGACATGGCAAAATACTCCCAGGAGGAGTACTGAGAATTAAGTTTTGCACAGGCGAGTGCAAAATAGTGAGATCACATTTACTGCTAATTACAAAGAACCACCTTAGCATAGCCCTGCATCTAGCAGAGCAATGACACTGAGGAGTGTTTTCATGAAAAAAGTTTGCACGATAAAACAGTTCTCGTTTTTGACAACTTCCTGAGAGGTAGTTTCTGCTGTCATAAAAGTGTTTTCTTGCATAGTCTATGTTAAAATGTAGAAAAATAGTGATGTGATTCTAAAAACTGCTTCAGTACTTCAGGATGTCCCATGTCCCACTTGAAAAATAACTTTGCTGAGGGACGGAGCGCATTGTTCCTCCTCCAGCAATTAAAACCTGTAACAGGATAGCATCTTTGGGTGCAAACTTTAAAATGCCATAGAAATGTGAGGTGACACATCCATCTCCAATTGATCCAGCAAATGCTTAAAATACCTTAATGAGGATCTGGGAACACACGCTAGTATTTTCAGCCAGAGCCTTTAAACTGGAAATTCTTGAGGTGGACATACAGGTTTAGGATTTATTTAGTGTCTTCCGTTGTCATCCTGTGCATGCTCTCAGCTTTGACAAGCACATCCCAGGGTGGCCCAGCCAGTGAAAGGCTACAGGGAGCCAGAGCTCCAGGCACCAGTTCTGCTGTAGAAACCATCTAAACCTCCAGTGCAACTCAACCAGTATGTTCATACCTGAAGGTGGCTCAGCTGCCCAGCCAGGACTTGGAGTGGAGCAGGTTCTTTCCTCTTAATCACAGCTGTGTTCTTTGTCAGGCAACCACTCAGTTCTCCTGCCTTCCCCCTCTGTGCTGTCTGCCCCCAGCAGTGTGGAATTATCTTTCTCTCTAATTGCAAAGAGGTCTGCACAAGGGGCAGGTGAACCTTAACTTTGTACTTTGAACGTTTGAATTTGCAATACTCATTAAAGTAAAATCCCTCATGATTAATACTGACACAGACCTTGCCCCATTCCTTGGCTAAACATCATAAAAAGTATATAGCTTGTTTTTTCCTGCCAGATCAGCCCACCAAGGATTCAGACTCTTGCTCTTCCCCTCCTTTCAAGTACTGAGTGCCCTTCCCCATCCATGAGGCTGCTGCAGCAGGTTCTCCTCTGCAGTAGTTAAAGCTCCATTTTTGCTTCCCTATGTCCCATGTCCTTGTCAAGCGTTGCCGAATTGTGTCCACACGGTGGAGTCCGCTGCCCGTCCCATCCTCTCCTCCCTTGGAGCCAGGTATTGGGTTGGTCTCTCCTGCTGAATACTTACTTACTCCAGCCCACCTCCTCTCTTGCATATTTTCTATCAGTGTAAAGTTTTAAAGAATATTTGTAAGAATAGCCCCACTCCAGAAACTGCCACTTTCAACGCCACCATTTCTGTTCTGTGAGAAGCTGCCATTTTACAACTACAACTCCTCTGGGACTTCTGTTTATCGCTCTATATAATACAAAATTACAAACTGAATTAAAATAGAAGCAACCAGAGCTCAGCTTCTAATATGATCCAATGCCATTTCCAAAGAGTCGAGCCATCTTTAAACTTTGCCAAGGTGTTAAGGCAGCTGCTTTGAATGCAGCTGGCTGAGCAGCAGTGCCTTTGAGGTCGTGACGTTTACAGGAGCTGAGGGCTGGCACCAAGGCACCAGCACCCCTTCAGTGGTTTGGGGTCCTCAGTGCTGCCCTGCAGTGGGGCAGGGGTGGGAGGGAAGGAGCTCTCCTTCAGCACAGCTCCCAGAGGGTTTAAAGGGGTTTTGGTTTGGGTCTGGCTGAGCAGGACAGTCTTTGCGAGGCAGGTGCAGCCCAGCCCAAGGTCTGTTTCCGAGGTTGCAGTGCCCAGTCCTGCAGGGACCTGGCTCTTGGGCAAGTGGGACTGGCATGGGATCACCCTGGCTAGCAGTCTCACCTGGCATGATTTGCCCTGCCCCATGCCCGGCTTCTATGCACCAGGCTTGCCTTTCAGGCGCCCTGCACAAAGAACCCCTGCTAGGACCATGTGCTGTCAATGCCGTAGGTGTGCTGACCCAAGCCCTCTCCCCCAGGCTCGCTCCAGCCTTCACACATTTCAGCAGGTCCCTGTCAGCAAGCCCGCTGCAGCGTTCCAGCTGCCTTCAGCCACTCTGGACTCCTGCAGCAGCAGGCATCGCCTGCCTCCTGTCACTCCGCACCAGCGACAGGACTCCGCTGCGATTTACCTTACTCCAGCAAAGGCTGGGCAAGGAGCAACTGCTGCAGAGAGGAGGGGATACCTATCAGCACATGACAGATACATCTCCAGCACTTCCTACCCATACCTGACTTTGTGTGTCATTTAAGGAAGAGCACTCGAAGTCTTGCTGCTGCCCGACACAACTGCTTTACACACCAGTAAATCATAACAGCAGTCTCCTGAATTCGGAATAAAACAAAACCATTGTTCACTTGTTTCACATTTCAGAGAAAAACATGGTTCATTAAAACAGTTTTAATGAAAAAATAAAGTTCTGAATTAAACTATAATTATACATGGCTGAAAGTGATGAACTAAAAGAATGGAGATGTTACTTTTTTTTTTCTCTGCTGATATTGTAACGTGCTGGACTTGTCAGACACCATCTATTGGGATAAATCTGAAAAGGTAACAGAACAAGAGTCAGTCACATCGATTAGTATCGAACCTCTGTGAAAAAGAGGCAGTTCGCTTGGCAGTTTGCCATTTCTCCCATAAAGGCTTCAGGAACGCATTCCACAGAGGTCCAGTTGAATTGCAGACATGCTGTAAACACAGAGATACCAGTTTTCAGAGCAGGTCCAGCCCTTACGCAGCTTGTGACCGGGATCTTCCAAAGCCTTTCTGTTTGCAGAGTGAAATGGCAGCGTTTGAGAACTTTGGTTATTTTTCTGGCTGCAAAGAAGAGTCAGGCAGCCGTCGGGGACAGGTCTTTGGCAAACTCCTCGGTGGTTCCACGAAGCTCTGGAAGGCAGCATACCACGGTCATGGTCTTAAGGTTTTACAGAGCTGGAGCTGGTTTTCAGAACCCATAGTCAGTTGTTGCAGCTTGGTGGAACGGGATTTTTGTAAAGCAGCAGCACTGAAGAACGGTTGCATGTCGTGCAGCTCCGTCATCCTGACTGGGGCCAGCAGAGCTCTTGCACCCCTGCGTCCCACACAGCGGAGCCCCAGGGCACTGCAGCACTGGACTGTCTGCCTGAAGCTTTGGCAGCCCCGAATCAGACATCTGAAGGAGGGTGCCTGACTCTGGGTATTGGAAAGACCCTTGGTCATCACCAGGATGCATCTCCTGACGAGCCAGTACTCGGGTAAGGCGGTGGTCTAACACGGTGCATCTGCAGGACTAATGTGGACACATTCCTACCAGCGTGGCTAGTCTCACTTCAGCCGTGGTACCAGCCAGTGAATCCCCATACCTCACGGTCTCACTGGACAGAGCACAACGTTGCATCAGGCATAACTTGCAGAGAAATACCTCAAAACGTAAGCCGAGTTTGTGCGATACATACAGCTCGCTCTGTTTGGTCATCGAGGAACAACGCTGCCATCTCAGTGGCCTTGCGTACAAACCTCGACTCCCTGTCGCGTTTCTGAACAGATTTCCCTCGGGCTGAGGCCCCAGGAAGTCCCACTGAGGGACCGGAGCATCGGCGGGGCCCTCAGTGCTCTCCTGTCCTCCCCTGCACCGGATGGATCTTCATTGCACTTCATCTTGCTAGCTGCATAGCCTGCATTTGCTTTTATCTGTATAATTTGCAACCAATAGGTTAAAGATTCTGGTTTTTTGATTACAAATCCAGTCTCAGAAAACAAACAGTGAAAACAAAAGCCAACTCAGCTGTAGTACTCGGATGGAAATGATCAAATCCCAAACCAGACCTGCCAGGTTCTAAGTTTAGTACGGCCCCTTTTACAATCCACATTTGAATTCTGGGTCGAGAAAAGGGAGAGTCATCGTCTTCTTAAAACAGCACCTTAGAGTTTAACGAGGGGCCGGGAAATGGAGCAAACAGTATCCCCCCCATACACACATTTGAGCCGATCATGCAAAACAAAGTCACGAAAAATCACCGTAAGAAGAGACCTCCTAGGAAGAAATCCGATGTCGCTAATCCCCAGCGCTGCCTGTCCAGAAAAAGGGCTGCTCTCTTCCTTTAAGCGTGCCGGTCCCTTGGGGCAGGAAGAAGTCCTGATTTCACTTGAATGATGCCAAATCACAGAACTCCCCTGCTGCCCAGGCCCCGTGGAGGCAGATAGCGCAGAGGTTGGTACGCATCAACGCTCGCTCCTACAGAGCCTTAGAACATCTAAGACTGATATATACGGACAAATGGGCAGGTATAATATTACATTAAAATTAAAACACATGGCCATTTACTTTTCAGACTCTTCACACAGATTCCCTCCTCCTCCTCCTCCCTCTTTGGAGGAGGAGGAGTTTCCTAGCACAGAAAAGGTTTGCAGTTTCCTGATGGGATGAGAAAACATATGCGGCAAAGGTATTATACATTCCCCAGACATCACCCAATTTGTAGTTGTAACCGGATAAAACCCCACCGAACCCAGAGAGCTTAGTCTGTCCCTTGAGCTAATCGGTATCTAGCAGCAGTTTTGACCAGTTGGCCTCTTCCAGCCCCGGCTGCCCATGACTTAGTGATTCCCTGTCCCTGTTAGCGCAGGCCAGCCGGGCAGCCCTTCAGCCTGAGCAGCAGCAGTTCGGGGGAGCTCTTCCCGGCCTCCCGGCCGGTGTCCACAGCTCGCCCGCCCGCCCAAGCAGCGCACCAGCACGCGCCTCCCTCCCCTAGTCCAGAAAGCGCCTGCGTGAGCCCGTCCGGGAGCGGTTCGAACGGCGAATGTCAAACTTGGAGTCCCGGCACTTCTGGCATATGTAGACCTCTGGGACGTTCGACTTGCGGATTTTGGCGCAGGAGAGGTGGATCCAGGTGTGGCACTCGTTACACTCAATCATCGGCCGCCCAGCAAAGGGCTTCATGCAGAAGCAAGTGACTAAGTCCCACGAGTCGTCATCTGCAAAGAGAAACAGCAAACTATGTTTTTAACGGCCAACACCTCTCACCCGCACCAGGAAGTCACTCTCCTTTCACGCTAAATTAACTACCTGGGTTTGAAAGACAGGTACTTGGCTGATTTTTCCACATCTTAAGAGAAACTAATCTATCTTGCATGGGAAGAGACTCTCGGCAATATGTGAGAGGCCATAAATCCAGGGGAGGAGAACTGGCTGCCTCTGCAAAGTCACAGCTTTTCACTCAGTTCATTGCAAAAGCAGCCAACCAGCTCCCCGCTTCCCCCCGAAACCCAACTGCTACTTAATTCAGCCCAGGCACTGCATCTTGGCGTTACGCTCGTGCTACAAGTAAAGAACCAAAGAGACGGGTGACAGCACCACCGCTTCCACCTGGATAAGCTGCTTTCGACAGCCAGGCCACCTACCCGAATCCACCATGATGTCCTCGTCGTCACCAGTGCCGTCCTCATCCCGAAAGACCACCTGCTTGCCCTGCCGAATGACCGTTCGTTTGCCCACAGTCTGGATCTCCACCGCCTGCTCGGCCGTCACGGCAGGGTAGGAGACGCTGGAAGGCGTGTCGGAGTCCCACACCGAGCAGTGCTCGGTCGCAGACTGAGGGTCGCCCTCCGACGAGGGGCTCATTGGCGTCTCTACATAAGAGTCCTCCACCTCCAGCTCCAGCAGCTTCTCCTCATAGTCCTCCTCTGCAGACACCTCCGTTTCCCTCCTCTTCAGCTTTTTCTTCTTCCTGATCTTATCGATTTGCTTTCGCTCCTGCAGGAAGTTGCTGGGTTTTGCCCGCTGGAACAGGGAACCATACGGCTTCGCTCGCTTAAGCTGACTGAAGTTCTTTCTGTTCTTGGTGGGCAGGGAGACGGAAGAGGGGATGTCATTAAAGCGGGGATCCCAGCTATCGCTGTCAATCGTGCCTCCGGTGCTGTTCGGAGGGCTGGGGCTGTTCCTCAGCGGCGTTTCCTGGAAAACGAGAAAGCGGATAAAAGCATTAATTCAGAGCCGACTCGCGTGCGCTGCTGAGGCGCTGCACCCTTTCCCCCGAGGCGCTGCCTCGCGCGGCCCGTCTTGCCCAAGTTGGAGCTCCGGCTCTCCCCACGCGCCGCCCCGCAGGGATCTCCCGCTGGGCAGAGCCGGCCGGGAGCTGCCCAGGGCCCCGAAGGCTAAGGGAGGGATTCCAGGATCCGTACTTTTTTTCACCCCGCCCAAAAAACTGCCACCCACCCCATCGCTTCCGACGCTCCCAAGCTGCCGTAGTTCCCCTTTTGTTTCAGGGATACGGCATGGAGGCGTCGCCTTCTCGCAGCGGATGACTTTAACACAGCCCCAAAACCCGCGGGCGCTGCTGCAGCAGCGGGACGGGGCTCCGGGGGCCGCCCCCGCGCCCCTCACCTCCTGCGGGTACGGGATGTAGCCGGCGTAGGCCAGCACGAAGGTGCAGAACTTGTTGAAGTCTTCCACGGTGCGGTGCCGCCGGGAGGCGGGGGAGAAGTCCTGCGGGAGGGAGGGGGGGGG
>VZTV01032933.1:0-18377 GCA_013400875.1 Anhinga rufa | reverse complement strand
TGTTATCCTGTGCAAGCATGCAGTAAAAAATAGTTTTTGCTAGGAGGCCATAAACCATATGGTTAAGACTCCAGTCCAGACCCAAAGATTGCACCTGGGATTGTTCCTGCTTGTATTCACTTGCAGGATTGTAATCAGATTTATTATACAGTGTACATATGGGTTAAATCCTGCTTGCCTTATTGAGAGAGTTCTGTAAACTAGACAAGGGTGAAGATAAACAGGATTCTGCCATATATTCCATGTGCTAATTGTATATAATTCAGATGTGTACTGGTGTCCTTTTCCTTCCTCCTTTTAACTGGTAGGACATCTCTGGGCTGTATTGCCCACATTTAACAACATGTTTTCAGGAAAGAATTGTATCTTCTCAGTAAATTCCCACTTAATACACTTTTTTTTTTGGTTACAGATCCACAGCACTTCATGGAACTTAAAGGACTCCTCTTGTTCTGTAGGCCCTGGTTATTTTGTGCTGGTATTGAACCCTGTGATAAAAACTTGCTTTTGTGGCTGGGATTCATTGCCCTGGGTACAGAGATCTCAGAATTGAACACCCGACTGTGAATTATACATCCAGCCAGCTCCTTTTAATTCCTATGGAGGGAAACAGATTTTTTTAAGAGGCCTATATGTAAGACCTGTGTTAAATATTTGCAGGAGATATTCCATGTCATCCGAAGAAAGATATCAGAGGGCTTTTGGAAGAGGCCTTTCTTTTCTCCATAAACTACAGAGGGTGATGACTTAAAAACTATTATTTGCCCTTCCTTCAGACATTTGAAAGTGAAAAAAATCTGTGTGTCAGCATGTATGAACACTTCTTAATTTTGTTTACACCACAACATAAAGATACAATGTAAAACAAGTATTCAGGGGCATAACAGTAGCTATTTCAGGTAGGGATCATCATCCATGAATCTCACAAAAACAAACCTGGACCCAAACCTTTCAGTTTAAGCAATAAGTTCAGAGAGGGTGCAAATGCTGTAATACGTATTTCTGTTGTGCTGGAATTTGCTCACACAGCCTCCTGGGAGTCCTTTATTAAAACATTTTCAATAGATTGAAGCAATTAATTTCCATGCATCTGTTAAAACTTTGCATTTGTTCCAGGCCAGATATGATCTGTGATTTATAAAAATACTTATAAAGAACAACTTTTTTCTTTGGGACTGAATCAGTTTGCCTCAAACAATAGGAATACACAAACAACAGGAATTCCAGTAGTTAAGTGTATTCATTAACTACTATAACATAAGCTCTGTCTTTAAATAATAATTAAAGTCATGCTGCACAATCGAATATTATTAATGTATTCTCATTAGACATGTAGCTGTAGTGGATTTTGTTTCATTGGTGGGTGACTATGAGAATGTGCTGCATCAGCTGGAACAAAATGTTGACAGCTGTAGGATCTATGGAAGAATACAAATATGCATCCATCAAATTTAGATTCATAGCCTTGAATATTTTGCAAAACAAAGCCCATGCTGAGATTGAAAGAAATTTTAAAGTCAGAGTGAGATTACCAAATGAGTTTTTGCCCACTTTAGTTTTCTTTGCAGTGTGTGCAGAAAAAAATAATTTAAGAAATTCAAAAGGAGATTTTTTTTCTGAAATAGTATTTAAAGGTTTATTTTAGTGAGATGCAGGAGTATGGAAACTATTCATGGGTGAAAAATTAAATGAAGAGAAAAAGCAGGTGCAATGCAATTTGCTTTTTGATAAGGCGTGAACAAAACAAAGGCATTTCCCTTCTTTCACTGTTTTGAAGTCTCCTTGTTTCCATGGATCACCTATTTATGAAGCCAAAAATGCACAGGTGTGGAAGAAACCAGGAAGTTTTTCCACTGCAGTTCCAGATACCCAGATGCCTGACCCAGATATAGACACTCTGTAGCATGAATTTCTTGAAGATGATCCCCAAATTAGGGTTGGAGAACCTAGAAGTTTTAAGTAGGGATTTTGCTGAATGTAAGGTCATGGGTATGCTATGTAAGTTTGCTGTATATATGTACTGCATGGAGAAAACTGCTTCATTATTAACTGACACAGTATTAGCTGACAACATCTGTTTTCAAGCTCATTTATTGCCAATGCCATAGAAACTGGTTGTTTTCTTTGGGAAGAATGAAACATATAGAAGGACTAAGGGAGCAACGTATGATGCTATGGATGGAAGAAACAGCTGTTTAATATTTGCTGTAAGATTTTCTCTGTTGACATGTACGCTGGTAGGAGGGGGTGTTCAGGGAAAGAAGGTGAAGGTTTTCTGAGAAGTATCAAGCTAACATTAATGAAAACTCTTGTGAATCTTCAAAGTATCAGAACAAGAAAAGACACAACTGAAGTTGTGTCAAGAAACAGAGCTTCACCACTGTCTTATACAAATCTCTATGTGTGTATGTATAAAGAAAAAATATAAATAAAACAATAAAAAGAAAGATAAAATCATCAGAGATTACCTTGAAAATGGTAGGAGGAGTAGAACAATTGTTCGTGTGTAGATGGTCTACAAGCTGCCCTCCAGTCCTTCTGCTGGTTGAGGCAAGACCCCATCCTATCCAATTTGTCATTGTTCTTTTGTCTCTTGGTGTTGCCTATACTTGCCTTCAGGTGATGCCTGCTGAGGCCTGTTATTTTTGAGCAGATACCAATCCTGCGTGCAGTCAGGGTGAGTAAATGCATAAGAAAGTTAAGCAGTTTGGTCATTATTTGAAAACACGTGCACTGTTTTGTCTGGGCCCTGATAATGGCTGTTCTGCCACCTTAGCATGCTGCAGAAGGGCATGATGGTGCATGTCCTCATACAGAACTGTCTTACTCCAAGCAGAGCACTCAACTGCCTGGTTTCTCTCAGAAATACAGTTCAGGAGGGATTTATGATTTATACTGTCCTAGGATAGTGAAGCTGTTAATCAATATGGACAGCACAGGACATGCGGTCTTCTCCTACCCTAGCTATGCCCTATGTATTTGGCTTCCACCACCTGTGCTTTGATAGAGCCAGCTCTTCAGGCCATGTTGAAGGCCAAGAGTCTTCTCCAGAAAGCTGACTGACAAATAGAGAAACTTCTCTACTTCAATTTGTATCATGATAATCCCTGAACAATCAGTTTCTTCAGCAATCACATAGCAGAATGGTGCTCAATATGGGACAGCCATAATTTGCCACCTGCTTCTGTAATGGGTTATCTGCAAGAACATATAGCCTCCATCCTTAATATTTCAGGAGACGTCAGGATGTATGTACAAAAACTTTTGGAAATGCACATGCTCTTGTCAAAGGCGAAACTCGCAGAGGATGGGAAGATCTTATGCAGTATGTAGCAACCATTTCTGTCTCTCCCCAGCTCACTTGAGAAGTGAGGTTCTGGTCCTATTTTGGCATTCTCGGCAGTAGCACAGCAGGCTATGCAGCAGAGGAATGAGAGAGGGACAGGGAAGGAACCACATTAAAAAGACTTCAAGAATAGTAATTAGCTGCCTAGTTACATGAACCAACCAGGTGGGGGATTTTTTGTTTGTTTGTTTGTTTTCTGTTGCCATATACTGCTCTTCTTTCTCTTCTGTTTTTCTTGAAAGGCCAATTCACAACTGGTTGTGTTCCCACTCTATTGCACTTGGCCTTCGGTATCTTCTAGATCCCATGGAATGTCCTGTAGCTCAACATCATATTTTCTATTTTAGGTGCTTTCCCAGCTCTAAGTCATATTTACTAGTTTACATTATTTTTCCCAGCTCAAAGCATCTGAAATTTCAGTTCGCTGTGGTATATCTCACCAAAGTGGTATTTTTTTAGCACAAAAATCAGTAAATGAGATGTGGCATGAGAACATAAGGGAAAGGTAAGATGGGTAAAGACTGCTGAGATAGTGTTGAAGGAATGTATTTTATTGAAGGAGCCAAATCTGACACAATTTCATCAAATTTCTATGAGAAGGGTCTAAATGCTCCAGGACCCTGCCTGAAGTTAGGTGAGTTGAGAAGGTTTCAGAATTACAGAACTGATTGCTCCCTGTATTCAGTACAGTCATGGATCTCAGAAAAGGTCTGCACAGCTGTAACACAGGGGCTTCATCAAAGTCAATTGCTCCAGGTTGTCTGATGCACTAACAGTTCTGAAAGCCAATATGTTTGCAGGCGCTAGGTCAACAGGGAGAAGCAGATCTCTAAGCCCTCAAGAGAGGTGAAGTGCTCTGTGTTGTCTTTCTTTTAGATTTGCCTTTTACCTGGATTATTGTCTTTCAGCCAGTTGTCTGAGTGTCTGGGCAAATAGTTTTCAGGTAATATTCTGTGTCTTTCTCTCTCTCTCTACCTCTCTATGTCTCTATCTCTGTATACCTCTATGTCTATATATATATCTGTATCTGTGTCTATATAGCTATCTATAAATAGTTTTTGGTTTTGTCCTTTGTCATTTTACATCTCATGCTCTTAGCATAGGAGTCACTTATGTGCTTCAAGTCTGCAGAGACCAGTTTTATTAGTGGCTGATCTGCTTTTCCTGGCTGTGTTGACCTGGCTCCCTCTTAGGTGCTGAATTTTGGAGTAATCCTGTGCAATGCAGAACACAGAGTTCCCTCTGCCTAGTTCAGGTGGCTTTTAATTGGTCCACAGTTTCTGGTACCAACATGAATGAGCACTGCAGTTTTTACATAGTATGTAAAATCCAGGCACTATTTTGAATAATGACCTTTTTTACATGTGTGTGTCAGGAGCAGCAGTTTTACCTCAGCATTTTCAATGCACTTTTATACTTAGGATTCACTTGGTATTTTGTAATACTGCCATGCTAACTAGTAGAGGACCTTATTCTTATTCATACAGAGAAAATACAATTACAAATTTTGAGGCAAGTTCTTTTGAGCTTAACTTTAATATCATTCTGTTATTTCCCTCCCCCTCTAAACTCTGAAGCATAAATATCAAAGTTAAGCTTTATACTTACTATTGTCCTTCTTGCTTAATATTAAGCTTCCTTTCTCCACCATTCATACATCCCACCTCCCAGTAATATATTCTTGGGTTTAGTAGGAAGATTACAATCACGTTCCTCAAAGAACCTTTGTTACTGTATAATTCGTGTGTAAAGAAATGAAAACATTCTGTAAGACATTGTCCATTTTTGAGAAGTCGTGGGTAGAGCTCAAACTACTCAGCCAAATTAAATTCCTAATTGATTTAAAAATTATTATAAAATATTCAGCAGAAATGTGTACTGTTGATGCTGACGTCTTTGCCACTTTTTATACAAATTTACAGTTCAATACCTATTATTTCTACAGACAATCTAAAAAAAATACTAATGTGAAAAGATTAAAAAAAGCTTTACAATGCATATGCTCTCATTAGATAGATAAACTTATTTTGTTTAAAAAGTGAATTCTTGTATTTCTTAAGCCTGTAATTGTGATCAAAATAAACAGGCCTGGTTTATCCGAGGTAAACAGGAAATTAACTCATTGTAAGGCCTTGTAAAAGGGCACGGAGATATTTTTTTCCAGACAATTCATTCAGACACTCATGGTCATTCCCACATAGATTTCACTCACTCTCAGACCCACCAACAAGCACAAAGACACATGTCTGAGTGGTCTGCCCAGGGTCACTTATGTGTGACAGGGTAAAGGGACACCAACAGTTGAGTCCTAATCTTGTCACAATGTTCTTTTCTGGCAATGATAAACTTTTTGTTTTTACTCTTTTTATAACCTATGATGTGATTCTTTTGCCTGAGAACCTTTTTTTCTCCAGCCTGCCTAAAACACAGGAAAGCTTTGTCAGTGTTTCCTCATTTTGGGTCTCCTCACAGCTATGCTTAGCCTTCCAGCTGGGATAAAAGGAAGAGGAATAGCACACACACTGTGGTGTCACCTTATTGCCACCTTCCTGTTGTCAGCACACAGGTCTTCTGCTGAAAAGTCATCTGTGCAGTGGCTTTATTAGATCATAGACCTGTGGGTCTTGATGTGAATAACGACAGGTTCCTGAGTTTTAACCAGTCTGTTGCTGTCAGTCATGTCCTTAGTTATCCACACATGTTATTATTTTGACCTTTGTTCTATATTGAGTTCTCTGGTGCTTTCACATACAGAAATTTCCCTTAGTTCTTCATTCAGACCAATCAATATTTCTCTTAAAATTTCTGTGACTGAATGCTTTGGATCTTTCTCATTGCAAGTGTAGGGTCCTGCACCTGGGGAGGAACAACCCCAGGCACCAGTACAGGTTGGGGGCTGACCTGCTGGAAAGTGGCTCTGCTGAGAAGGACTTGGGAGTGCTGGTGGACAGCAAGTGACCCTGAGCCAGCACTGTGCCCTCGGGGCCAAGAAGGCCAAGGGTATCCTGGGCTGCATTAAAAGGAGTGTGGGCAGCAGGTGGAGGGAGGTCATCCTGCCCCTCTACGCTGCCCGAGTGAGACCGCATTTGGAGTCCTGTGTCCAGTTCTGGGCCCCCCAGTTTAAGAAGGACAGGGAGCTGCTTGAGCAAGTCCAGCAGAGAGCTATGAGGAAAGGCTGAGAGACCTGGGTTTGTTCAGCCTGGAGAAGAGAAGACTGTGGGGGGATATGATCAATACTTATAAGTATCTGAAGGATGGGTGTAAAGAGGATGGAACTGGACTCTTTTCATTGGTACCTGATGACAGGACAAGGGGCAACGGGCACAAGTTGCAAGTAAAGTTCCACTTAAATATGAGGAAAATAGGTCTGGTTCCTCCAGACCTATTGCAATGCAAACACAACCTTTATTTTTTGTGATGATTTCTCAATTTTTAAGAAATTGTTGCAGAGATCAAACTATTACTCAGATTTTTAACTCGGTCCAAGGAAAATAATACGGCATTCACAAATTATCCCAGAATCTATTCTACAAGATATTCATGATAGATCTAACACTGGACCACTGATTACTTTGTATGCCTCTGTTAGGATTAGAAAATAGCTATCATATTTTGTCTCAGAATACATTTAGGTCCCTTGTCCTACACATCTTTATATGAAATTATTTCCTGTTAATCTTCATAAAAAATGCATCTCTGAAATCCATCTATTTAGGGTCTTAGTACACGGGTGCTAGAAAATAGTATAAAAAGAAAAGAGTGGCATCACCATAATATAATAAAACCACCTATAATGTCTTGGACAGTTCCAGCTGTAGTTGGGAATGTCATTGGTAGTTATACCATTTTTGACCCATCTTTTTCTTTAAGTTCCTCAGTCCAAGTAAATGTAGTAAGCATCTTGCAAAGTAGGTGATTAAACACAAAGAAGTCAGGTAATCTCTTCTATTTAATGGATAAAATAGCATCTAGCTCTGCCTTTAGCATTTCAAAGCAGTTACCATCTTGGTTTTTATCGGTGTATAATAAAATGTTGAAGCAGAAAATAACAGTGAGGGATGCCAAAGCAATTATGTTTTCTGAAAACTAATAAACCCACTGACAAATAGAAACATTAACAACTGGATCATTAATTACTTTGAATTCTCTTAAGATGTCTAATAAAACAACATTTTTTCCACAGTATCACTGTTTGGCAGATGTTCTTGTGTGTTCAAAATAAGCTGTTGATTCAGTGCTCATGTAATATTGCTTACTGGGGCTCCCTTGTTCTGGATCATTAGACAGGAACAAGAACAGTTTATTTTGTTGTATGGGATTGTATCACCACATGCTGTGATAATCATATGTCTTAACCAGCAGCTACTCTAATATGGACCATAATGTAAACAATGCCCCATGCATTGTGCAATGTTCTGGGTTTGTATTTGCAATTAGGGTTCTGCAAAGAAATTCCTATTCAATGTTTTGAAAAGGCTCCTGCTATGAATTCACCGATTTATTCACATGTCCCAGCAAATGGTCTGCCAACGTAAACTGGCGTGCCTGCATGTCCACGTCAGTTGTGGGTCTTGTCATTTCAATGCAGGTATGCCAAAGAGATTGTGGAGAAAATGAAAGCAGAGAAGGGGAAGCTGAAATAACTAAAAATCTTAAAGGACTTTGATCATCTCTAGCATTGCTACTTCACACATCCCACCACTAGTTCTATATGCAGTTCCACTCAACTGCATAAAAAAATTATTCAAATAACTGAAAATAAGGGAAGAAAATTAGAAACTTTCACTGAAACCACATTGAGTTACACCAGCTGTGTCTACATCCTTTTCAGCTTAATTTATATGCAAAACATTGGAAAGGCGTAAAGTCACAGAACTACAAAGCAAATGAAGACTCTATTATATTACCAAGGAAAGCTGGATGCAATTTTTTTGATGAATATAACTCTGTTGAAAAGCTGTTGCTTCAGCAAAACAGAAATAGTTATTGGAGATGTATGAATTCTGCAAAGATTTTCATGACAAAGTATTTGATAGAGGGTGAAAAGCAAACCAAGTAGTTACATGGAGTGTGGTACTTCTGTTTGGCAGGAAAATGTTGAATATGTATGTAACTGGATGACCGGACAAAAAAATGGCAAATGAAACTCAATGTAGATAAATGTAAAGCAACGTACATAGGAAAAAAACAATCCTGTCATTGCATAAAATGATGGGCTCTGAAGTGGTCATTACTGCTGCAGAGAAAAACCCTGGGGTTATGATAGCTAGTAGAAAACATCATCTCAGTAGCAGTCAAAAAGCAGTTCAAATGCTAGGAATCATTAAGAAGGAAATAAAAAAAAAAACAAGGAAAAATATCATCTTGCTGCTGTACAAACCCGTGTTTTTTCCACAGCTGACACACTGAGTGGAGTTCTGGTCCCTTGTCTTTTAAGGAATATGTTGCAATTGGAAAAGGTTGAGGGAAGGAGAGTGAGAATAATTAAAGGATGGAGAGCACCAGTACAGCTTGGCAGTGGTCTGCACACCTGTGAGTGGCACAGGAAGGGTAAAAAGACTGTTTGCTGTCTCTTCTAGTGTGAGAATGAAGTGCCATGGAATACAACTAGCAGTAGCTAGATTTAAAGGAGCTGTAAGGAGCCAGTTTTTCATGAAATAGGTAGTAGACCTGTAAAGCTCCTTGCTAGAGGATGCAGCCCTTTGTGGCTGTGCATTAGGTGATCTTTGCACAGATAAATGTGCATCTAGCCATCTTTATGAACAGTTACAGTGACTATCCAGATTACTGCAAATACTATTTGGCTTTTTTGTGGATCAGCTCCTTTATTTTGTAGACCTCAAATCCCATTTTTGTTTTATTATTTATTCCAATTCTTTTTAGTATTACAATGGAGTAATTTATCTTTGCTCATATTTGATACCTTCTGTTTTCACACTAAGATGTCACCCACACCACTTCTATTTTCAGGTCTGTCTGAGTTGTTCATAACTGTGGTGATAGCTTTAGAGCAGAATGAGGAGGTTAGGACAGCTGGCTTCTGTCTGCAGTTTAATCACTAAGCTAAGGCAGGTAAATTACTCTCTTATCTGCACTTACAGTTTGCCTATTTGTAGATAGGTGTAAGAATAATCCTCAAAGTGGGAGAACAGAGGTATGCTGTGCCCTCAGGTTTCTTCCTGTTCTCCTAAGATACGGTCACTACTTCTAGGGGGAGAGGACTTTATTTAAGGTGCATGCAGAAGCTATGTGGAAAACGCTCCTGCAATATGCAAGAGCTGTGAACCCAGCTGGAGCCGTGAGATGCATCGACCTGCTGCCTCAGGAAGGTGATACATCCCCTGCGTTGGGCATCTGGCATCCCTGGGCAGTGAAGAGGGGGTCGCACAGCTTTGCTGGGCTCCCTGCCTGCAGGTCCCGGGACCTGACATCTGCTGGATACACCTGCTTGGCAGTACCCTCCTGTGGTGAAAGGCTGTGGGTCCTGGGTGGTTGCTAGAGTTTCATGGAACTGGGTGTCTCTCCACCTCTCACAATGCCAGCAGCCTGCTCCCGTGAAAGAGAGCCATTTCCAGGGCCTGCTGAGCTTTAACCCATTTTCCTCCCCCTGAAACAGTACTGAAATAGTTGCCTCTCACACATTAGAGGAACTGTTCTGAGCCTCCCACATAAAAGCTTAAAACTCTACTGTAATAATTCGACATATAAAAGGTGGATTTGATCCAATGATCCAAAATAGAACCAGATAAATGGGAAGCCCTTTTACGATTATCAGAGCCCCAGGGATACAACTGACACCTTTCTGTTTTCCTTTCTTTCTCTTTCTGTCTTTGTCAGTAAGCTATAAACCTCTTGCTGAGCTGTAAAAAAAATCAGCAAAGGCTGAAATGAAACAGGTACTGCAGCTGTAAAGCAATTTAAAGAGTGCCCTTGGTTTCAACAGCCAATCCATTACAAATTCCCTGGATTTTTTTTCACTCTGTTTTTGGGAAACCACACAAAAACTTTACCGCAAACTCAGAAAATAAATGTTCAGTAATTGTTAGAATTTCTTTAAGCTAATGGATCTTCCTGGCTAACTGGGTTTGATAGCTTGCTGACCTTGGGTCTGAGAGGGTAAATAGAGCTGAGTCAATAAGAGAGTCGATATTTAAAGGACAAGAGCCTGAGAGAAGTTTTGCGCTGAACAAAACAGCAGTAGGATGCACTGTATGCAGGTCTTCCAGTTGAAGATGTACTGAAGTAACAGTCCAATACATAGCTGTTTTCTGCATCCTGAACCCCTTAAATTGTCACACTGAACTGTTTGAAATACCACACTCATCATGCCTCCTAGTGTGCCCCAGGTCTTAAAGAGAGGTATGAATTTCATTCTAAGAGAACATCCACCATGCCATAAACTTTGCTTTCTGTTCTGGGTTTTTAAGAAGTATGAACTTTTCCTGGGTTTCTCTGGTTTTTTATTCTGTGCTGAAAATTCCTGTACATTCTACATTGATTGTCTGAAGCTCCGTGTGACTCGCCAGATATTTGTGATACTGAGAGTCACTTATTATCACAGCCTATATGTCTCAAGCTTGGAAACAGATTGGTGAAATGCATCATAGAGAAATTAAACCTTAAATCTTCTGGAATTTCTTTAGAAAGATGGAGCCTTGCATGAATCTTGAAACAGTAGCTAAGTCTGAATGATGCTGTTCACAATGCCAGCTCCAACCCAGCATTTCCAGATATGCCTGTTTCTTCAATTATTTAAACAAAACACCTCAGGAGTCTCATGATATACCAAGCAGTATCTCAGCTGTGAGCAAAAGATTCAGAATTACTTATCAGTGGTGACAAAGGAGTCTAAAAGGCTTTTATTCAATAAGATTGGAAATGTTTGGTGAGCACAGAGAAATTGCATGTATTGTAGTCTTTAAGCATTTTGATTTTGGTTTTGGTGGCTATAATTCTTCATATGACGGCAATTTAGTGATGTTCAGTGCTAGTGATCTGCTGAAGGGGACTCTTAAGAGGCCTGTTATAATTCTTCTACCAAATCGAAGATGAAATTAGAGTGATGGCCTTGCTTCTGATCTGGAGAAAGTCCTGTGGCTTATCTCTAGGCTACTACTTAATCACATTACCAAGAGGCACACACACATTACTGAGGAGCGAATGTTTTGCCTGTGAAATTAATCAGACTGAACTGCAGTAACCTGGAGTCTTCAGACAAATTCTCAACAGAAAAAACTATGAGTGGTCCTTTACAAGGTCTCTTTTCTATGGATTGATCATAGATGAGAAATCATAGAATCATAGAATGGTTTAGGTTGGAAGGGACCTTTAGAGTTCATCTAGTCCAATCCCCTGCAGTGAGCAGGGACATCTTCAACTAGAGCAGGTTGCTCAGAGCCCCGTCCAACCTGACCTTGAATGTTTCTAGGGATGGGGCATCTATCACATCTCTGGGCAACCTGTTCCAGTGTTTTACCACCCTCATCGTAAAAGAATTCTTCCTTGTATCTACTTTAAATCTACCCTCCTTTAGTTTAAAACCATTAGCCCTTGTCCTGTCACAACAGGTCTTGCTAAAGAGATCATCCCCATCTTTCATATAGTCCTCCTTTAAGTACTGGAAGGCTGCAATAAGGTCTCCCAGCAGCCTTCTCTTCTCTGAGCTGAACAACCCCAACCCTCTCATCCTTTCCTCATAGGAGAGGTGCGCTAGCCCCCTGATCATCTTCATGGCCCTCCTCTGGACCTGCTCCAGCAGATCCATGTCCTTTCTGTGTTGGGAGCTCCAGAGCTGGACGCAGCACTGCAGGTGGGGTCTCACCAGAGCAGAGTAGAGGGGCAGAATCACCTCCCTCGCCCTGCTGGCCATGCTGCTTTTGATGCAGCCCAGGATACGGTTGGCTTTCTGGGCAGCAAGTGCACATTGTTGGCTCATAAGACATTTGATTCATCAGTGAGTTATATTCTACTTCCAAAAAGGGAGTCCAGGAGTGCTTTCAGATCCCACTACAGTACATGGGGAGAGTCTGGTGCATCAGAATGGGAATCAAAGTGGAGACCACCCTGTAGGTGTCTCTAAAAACAACAAATGAGGAAAACAAAGCAAGAGTCTGGAGCCAATGCATTTTCACCTGAGATGTCTTCACATGCACAGACCTTGTACTTTCCTAAACAACATTGAAGTCACTCATTAAACAGCCCAGGGGACAAGGGATACAGAATAATCCTCATGGTCTTTGTGCTCCGTCTCTGATGCAATGTATCTTGAAATAATTTGTGCACGAAGCTCAGAGTAACATTGGCTGATTAAAGGATGGGAACAAATACTAACATGTTCTTCCAAGGTCTTTCCCTCTGTGTACTCAATGTCAGCTAGAAGAGTCTATTGATAAAGGTAATCTTTAAGAACATATAGGAAGCAGACCTCAGTCTCCCTTTCCTTGGATATTTGACCTAACTAGTGAGCTCTCCGTAGAAATTTGGAGTAGAGGCTGAGGAGAGAAGGTAGCCACAGCAGTATTTTAAAATAAAATTATTGCCACTCTGTAACACATCCATGGTTTTGTGGTAGTTGTTTTCAGTGTACACTTGCTGAATAGAAATTATTACTAGATACTGGTAGGTGAACAACTGATTTCTAGACCTTGAGTGATTCTGGACATAATCTGTCAGACCTCATGGAGTGTGAGGCATGGGCAGGGAAAAGTTCAGCTGGTGAGCAACTCTCACTTTGAAAGCAGTGATGCATCCAAGACTAGGTAGCAGCTAAACAGAGACATGAGAACTGCATTTTTGAACTTAAGGAGCATAAATTCTGCATAAGTTCTGGCTTCTTTTATTTTCAAATGAAGTTCATGCCCAATGATAGTTATTCATATCCTCAGAAAGCCCCTACTGTGAGATCGCTACTTTCCTGGACAGTACTGGTGAACCAAAAATCTTTAAAATTAGAAAAGTGACTGCTTAAAACTTTTTGGTCTGAACTTCAGCTAAACCTGCACTCTCTGTGCATCTGGCATCAGAAGCCTGTGACATGTACTTACTCATAGTTTATCCTATCTATGCCATGGATTGCCATCCCTGTTGTTGTCCACAGGTGGATTTCTTTGACTTACTACCAATTTATTTTTCAGAACACAAAATAAAAATTGCCAGCAAAAGCTAATTTCAAATGGCTCTTCCCCTTTTTGTGATTCCATCCTTTCTGTAAACCTGAGCAAGAATTTTTTAGGTTAAAAGGAAGATTTTTACAACTTTATTGCTGTGTAGCACACAGTCCATAAAGCTTAGCATGAGCAAAGGAAGGACTCTTTTTATTAGAGAGCTTTGTTAAAATATTGGCAGCACATCACCAGACAGCATGCATCTTTCCTTGATCTTTGCAGTAGATTTGTAAAAACAATGCTTGTTATTGTAACACAGATTTGTAAGCTGTATTTAACTATAAAGTGTTCCCTACAGGGAAGATCAGCTTAATAAGTTAAAATATGTTATTTCTAAGCACTTTGTTACTGAGGAGAAAAGGTCTTGTAGACCTGGGCCAACTGTTAGTATTGTTTCTATATACAATTGTCTTAAATATTCATCCCGACTGGAAATCTCACAGGCAAATTGTTCTGCCACCAAAGGGTCTGTTTATTAATTGAAATTTTGTTGGGAGAATTCAGTCCTAAAGGATGAATCATTGTGGCTCAGAAGAGGCCATTGTGATAGACAGATAAAAGGGAATCAGTATATATGGTTTCATCAGAGAAAAGAAAGAAAGTCTGATTGCTTTGCTTGTTGGAACAGTAACAATTTATTTAGGTGTATTATTACTGGAACAGCAGTCCAGTTTATTTCAGGCTGACTGGAGTTGTTTCAAAGGCTCAGAATTTCTTTTCTTCATCACTTTTACATAGTTCCAGTTCACATTCGGGCAGCTGCTCTTGCTTTGTGCTTATTCCAGATGCTGCCTCACTTTCTTGTTTTGCTGGAATAGCTTTCATAAGCCTTTCTCATTGAAGCATCATCTTTTTTATCCAGCAAATGGAATATCCCAGTATGTTTTCTGACAGCTATAAAAGACAAAAATCTCCTGCTGATGCATTTGCAGACACAGTCCCTGAGACAGTTTTTCTACATTAATGGAATAGCTAAGGTCATGATTACAGCAGGGCTGAAAGATCAACCTGATATTTCCATACTGGTACAATTATATTGCTTACAGGAAAGAGCCAGTTTTAATGAACTAGTACATATGGAAACAAAGTAAGCATATTTTGTAAGCAATGAAGAGGTTTAATACTGCTGCCCAGCTTGCATTTCTATAAATTTTTTTATGTCATTGTTTGCTTGACTAATGATACTGTTACTGAATAAGTTAGAAAAGAAAATCCTTTTTTCCAATTACATTTCTGTAAATATGTCAAGGAAATGGTTCTCAGCTATATGCTTAATAGCAGAAACAGCAAAAAATATGTACACAGCCAAAATTCCCACTGACTTGGGCAAATATTTTCAAGGTGCCAGAAGCTCACGGACCCTGTTTTTGGGGGTTGTTTTTTCTTTTTTTTTTTGTTGTTCTTGTTTAAGCAACAGTCAGCTTTCCACTAGCACCTATGTTCTTTCTTAATACTTTTTTCTCTTCCTAAAACCTTCATCTTATACAGTGTCTACCCTTTAAATATCTATTGATCTTAAAGCCTCTCCTGATGCCCTCTAATAGGTTTCTGTAAAGCAGTCTGACCTTCTTCTCTTTTGGTGAGAATTAAATCCATCCCTTTTATCACTTTCAATGCTGTGGGGAAATCCACATCTTCAACTGCACTAATACACTCTGTCAGCTTTCTGGGCCAAACCATATATTGTCTCCATTGTAATTTGCTTGCAATGCCACTGTCAAAGTGATAGCTGCCATTCAAAGAAGTTTGCTACCCCTCTAGCAAAAAATGGTTTCTATCTAGACAAAAAAAAGGATTAGAAAGAAAAATGCAATTAAAGAAAAAAATCTAAAATTTCCAACTTCTTCCCTTTCTTTCATACTATGTTTAGTTGGTGTTGTCCTCAAGAAGATTTATCAATGTGTAGAGGATCCTAGTTGTAAAGGTTAATCTAGCTGAGAAGTCATCACTGGTTGGTCATCTCTGATGGAGAAAGCATAGAGGAATAGGAGAAAGAAGTTAACATCATGCATAAGAGTGAAAAGAAAGGCAAGTGACTTGAACTGTAAGTGGCAGATCAGAGCAACAGAATATAGAGGTGAGTAAGAAAAGACCAGACCAAAGGGCAAGGATGTTGACTCTGTGCATCTATGTCTCTGTGTGTATGTATAGATAGATACATATAGATAGGTAGATATGTTTTGCATGAACTGTGAGAAGTGTGAATGTTGAAAGAGGCCAAATAATAGTAGGGAGCAGTCAGCAAAGTGGCAGAAGTTAAGTGCTCGACTGAGCTTTTACTATAGGGACAGGAGGAAAAGGTCAACTGTGAAAGCCAATTTACCTAAAAGCACTGCTTTGTGGAGGGTTTTTTCCCCTTTTTTTTTTCTCGCTGCCTTTAAATGAGCTGTCTGACTTTCCTTTTTGAAATCGTGTATCTGTTTGCCTTACTTAATATCTATGTCGTTTTCTATGTTACGTTACCTCTGAAGTGCCTAACTATTTCTGCTTCTCCTAGAAAGACTTAGCACCGAGAAATCTTGGTATTAGATACCCTTGAGAAACTGCCAGTTCCCTTATTTATGACTTTGCTTCTGACAAAATATCATGGTAGTAATGCTGAAGCTCCAGTTCTTGTATTTTGTCTCTGCCTTTTTTTCTTTTCTTTGCTCTTTTTCTCAGTTAAATATCAAGGTATTTGTTTCTGTCCTAGAATCAGATCACTCTTGTTTTTTACTAGATGCATCCCATGTTCGTGGCCTTTGTGTACCATGTTAATCCTGTCATACACCTCCTGAACTGTCCTTTCTCTTTCTGCTTTTCAAAGTAACTGTCTCACCTTGCTCTTAATACAGTGAATGTACATAAAATGTTGTCTCGGCTCCTCATGATAAGGAGAAGCAGATGAGCCTCTGCCCTGGCAACAGGCTTCCTGCAGCGGTGCTGACAGCTTGTTTTCTCTCAGCTAAGGGAACTGCAGGGTGCAGAGGAGTTGTACAGCACTAGAGAAGTAAACTCAGGTTGAGAAAGAGATCTACACCTGTGACAAAGGGCATCAGAGAAGTAAGGAGGTGGATAAGCATACAGCCATTCAAAACATTCAGATCAAACGTGCTCCCATCCCTTAAAGCAGGCAAGTTACCACAGGCCGTGGGTATCAGCACTGCATCTTAACACAGCAATGTTCAACAGGGGTCCTAATCCAAAAGCTGGGGAGCTGCAGCTCAATGTGTTTGGAGAGGGTTACTTTTATAAACACCCAGACCAACAGCTGTGTATGGCAAAGCATCAAAGGACATAGAAGGAGGCAATGGGAAAGCTTGGCAAATCATCAGTTTTCTTATGTGCTGCCTAGATGCTGTCATCTCTTCATCTTTGTGGGGTTTTTTTGTTTGTTTGTTTGTTTGTTTTTTCTTTTGTTCCTCCAGGTCTAAGAATTGATGACTTTCAAAGCTGAGAGATCAGTAGTCTGTTGAACACTGGAGACATTTTTACAGGACTGAAAGCTACCAAAATTCAAAAGACTTACAATAAATTAAAAATAATGGTTCTGGTGTCACCAGTTTCCTCTCTATGTACACACAGAAGCCAAATATTTGTTAGACATAGTTACTTGAGAAGATAGCCAACAATCAAGCAGAACTCAGAAGTCCTGAAATAAAGACAGATCTGCCTGAATTATTTCTATCTTTACCTATCTTTACTGTTTCTTCAATAAGTAATACTCCAGATGTAAGTCCCAAGTTCTGTATTTTTTCCCAGAGGAGTTAACGTTTCTTTTATAGATAAAGACTGGCAGAAAGCACTCTTAATACCCTTTGAAGCCTATATATGTAACACAAAACTGCAGTACTTCATGCTCCATAAACTTTACTGCTTTCCTCCAATTTCAGGCCAAATGAAGTCAGAGCTACATTTAAGAGAATCCAAATATGATTAGCAATCACAGTTGCTTATACATTATTCATGGAGCTGTCATTTCATGTGCCAATTACAGGCATTGATACACAGTTTCATAGGTTCTTCTCAGTTGGCAACTGATTTTAAATTATAACCCTTAATTTTGCATTCTAGGAGGTGAAATGAGAAAAAGAAAACCTCTGTCACTATCTGTAATCTATGAGTTTTTCCAACAGAGGTCATCCTAAAATCTACTTTACCCTGCTGAGAATGGCACCAATGGAGTTTCCATAGCAAATACAAATTATGTCATATATCCCAGGACTTAATAGATAAATCCATTGACTATCAGTTGAGATGCTCAGTTTATCAGTTTGAAGATGTCTAGGTTATTCAAAATAGCAATAGGATTTGATTTATCATTAAGACATATGTGATGTATTTTACTTAGCATTTTCATTAGCTGTGATAAAAAAAATTAATTAATAAAAATACATACAAAGCTATATATATGAATATAGGAATGACTTTAAAATAACATTTAGTCTTATATTAGTACATTTTTGCATACAATACTGCTATGTAACTGAGGATCAGTTGGAACACAGCGAAGCATGCACAATCCAGAAGGTTCCTGCCGAGCATCGAGGATAACTTCTTGATGCAAGTGGTGGAGGAGCCAATGAGGTGGGATGTGCTGCTCAACCTCATACTAATGAACAAGGAAGGGATGGTTGAGGGTGTGAGAGTTGGGGGTAGCCTTGGCTGCAGTGACCACGAGATGGTGGAGTTCAGGATCCTGTGTGGTCGAAGCAGGGCGACAAGTAGGATTACAACCCTGGACTTCAGGAAGGCCAACTTTGGCCTCTTCAATGACCTGCTCAGGAGAATCCCATGGGCTGTGGCTCTAGAAGGCAGGGGGGTCCAAGAGAGCTGGGCAGTATTCAAGGACCATTTCTTCTGAGCGCAAGATCAATGCATTCCCAGGA
>VZTV01032922.1:0-10267 GCA_013400875.1 Anhinga rufa | reverse complement strand
AACTGGAAGCCTTCAGGGACAGCAAACAGAATGTTACTGTGAGGCCAAGAGCTTCTTTCGCCATTTCTTCTCTGTATGTCAGCATGGTATACAAGTGCTGCTGTGGGTACGAGAAGAAATAGCCTTGTATTCATTTCATAAATTCATCTCAGACACATCCTGAAGTTTAAACAGTTCATAGCACTCTTTTTTTTGTCTTGGACCACTTCACTGCTTCCTCCATGGATATCCCTCCACCTGGGGACACTCCACTGACACGTTCCTTTGAGACTTGCTGCAGATATTTCCGTAAGTAACGTGCTTTGATTGTGTTCCCTGGCTGGGCATGCTCAAGCAGACAGACCTTGTGTGAGGAATGTTTGTGGGAATGGGCTGTTTTGAGGCAATCATCCAAAATATCCATGAAAGAGCTTCAGAATGAGAGTTGCACAATTCTGCACACTGAACCTGTTTCTAAGATGTATGCTCATCCAGGTGAAAAGCTCTGAAGTGTACAATATAACCTGTGTGTCCTGTTGTGCCTGCTTATATTGCAGATCACTAATGCCGTCGAAGTACCTGAAATTGCTTGCAGAAACTACTTGCCAAATAGTTCTGAAAAACAAATAAACCTAACAAAACCCTCCTCTGTTTATAGGGGGAAATGCAAAAGGCAGAAAACGAGCAAGTTACTACTGTTTTTTTGTGAATTAATCACCCATCTCCAGATCTGACAAAATAACTCGGAGAAGGCTGGATTCTCTTTTTGCTCTATTTTCAGCCAGTGCTGGAAGCAAAAGTGCCAGAAATCTCTCTGCAAAGCCTGTTCTGATGAGATTTTCAGCCAGTTTCATGAATCAAGTTGGTTTGGATTAACTGTGAATAAGCCCTTGGGCAGAACTAGCAAATCATGGGTTCATTGATCACAGACACTTCTGCGCATGGGGTCTGACCCAACACTCAATAAAGGCAATGAGAAACCTACTGGGACAGCTTATCTGATAGCTGTGGAGCCTCTTTGCAGTTCTCTCCAAGGCAGCTGGAGTCAGCTATTCCCAGACACTGGAAACTGGATGGGGGTGAATTTTGATTATGGCCCATTCACCCAATTTATGGGGGTTTGCATCAGGCCCAGGGACAAGTTCCCTCCATGGTACACTGCTCATTTAAAAAACTGTTGTAGCAGATAAGACCTAGTAAGAATCAAGCTTGTCGTTTCTTCCTGCTGCTCTGATGCCTTGTTTCCCAGGAGTAATTAGCAGGGACGGATGCCTGCTTCTTCTGGGATTGTTTAACTGTGGGGACAGTTTCAGGGCTGTCCCTTGAGGCTGTCTCCACAAGTAACATGTTTTTTAAGTTATGCCCCTCTGTTGATCCCCTGTCTGAACAATTTCCAGTGGTGCTTGCTCTGAGCCCACAGGTGTCTGCAATCAATCCTGTAACGATATTTGAGGAGAGCACTATTTTAAAAGGCTGCCTCTCCTGAAGCGTNCCTGAAGCGTGCTGTGTGTTTTAAATGTGACAGGCTACGAGGGAGGACCTGAAGCAGAGATATCTGAGAGAACCTGGGAACTTTTAAACCTTGAATCTGAGCCCAGCCATACTTTCTGACTTTGGTTTGGGACTCAAACACACCCTTTTCACCTGGCATCCAAGCCTGGAGTGGACCATGTCCCCTTTCCAATCCAGAGGAGGCCAGAAGTCTTAAAACAAAAAATCAAATTCTATCAAAAGCTCTTGCCTCAAAATGAGTTCTCCACCATGGTAAGAATGACTGATTTTGTGAGATTTCATAATGGTGGAAATCTTGTGAGACTGTGCCCTACCTTGTTTTGAAATGCCATCCCCTGTGCCTGTGTTCTTCCTGTGCACCCAAATCCCAGCCACAGTCTAAGCTAAGAAGAAAGTTGCAACCGCTGCTTCAAGACATGCATAAAACCTTTCATACCGCTCTGTATCTTAAGGATGGTTCAAAAATAGAAGGTAAAATTTCTACAGAAGCAAGCATGGAAAGAACTCAATTTGAGATGAGGAAGAATGTGAGTTAATGAGGTTTGAGTCTTCACCAAGTAATGATGGGGTAATGAATTTAGTGAGATACATCTGTGGAACAAGCTGAGCTGTACTTGGGTGGTGACAGTGAGTTTAAAAGGTGGCATGTCCCACTAATCTACTTGGGCAGTGTTACTGTGGGATTGGATTTGCTGAATGCTCCTTGGGATGAAGTGTCAGCCTCATGGCATAGGAGTTAGTAGCTCTTTTTCAGGTTTGTATATAGCACGACAGTGCTCTTGTAGTGTGATTGCAACGTGCATAAGAGCTGCTTGCTCTCTAGCTGCTTCTTATCATCCTGCTGCCCTTCTGGCTGTATTTGCTGTGCTGCCCTTGAATACAAATACTGTGAGTTCTCAGTAGAAGTGGAATCCTGAGGTCTTTGCTGGGTTTTTTTTTAGCTTATGAGCACAACTAGAGCATGTTTGAAGGACTGGTTTGTATCATAAAGAAGGAGAGAATATAGGTTTCTAGGTTCCCATTGTATCACAGCTTGACAATCTGTCCTTGCCTTGTATTCCTTTGGAGGAATGAAAGAGTTAATGTATTCTCCAGCACTTCTATCATTCCTGCAGAATAATAACTGTTTTAAAGATGCCTGCCTTGGTATTACAATGCTCTGCCTGACTAAACCCTGAAAATCTGGTGCCTGTACATAAAAATCATTGATAAAAATTGTTTTGTTTGAAGCATTAAAAACTTCAGCAGAGCTGTTAGGACAACAGCTCAGCTGCTCGGAAAATGCCAAAGAAAATTTATTTTTTTTTTGCCAAGTAGCTGACTTTGCTTGCTATGCGAACTCCAGCTGAGGCTCCTGGGGGTCAGATTTTCTGGAGGTAGTAATCCTGTATTGAATGTCTGATAGGGCATTGGGGCTATCAATCCTGCTTGTGAGGCTGTATGGAAAGGTAACATGCACGCGGAGAAGTAAAAGCACTGACTGAATGATCACTCAGGAGTCGTGGGCTCAGTTCTTGTTTCTGTGGCTGGTTTTCTGCACAACCTTGAGATGGTTGCTTTTTCTCCTTTGCTGGACCAGTCTTGCAGTAGGTGGGAGAAAGTAGGAGAGGTTGGACCTCCCATCATCTTCTTCAAGCAGTCTGGAGGGACCCATGGCTAGCAGGGTTTCTGCCTGGAGTGACTTGACTCAACCAAGAGCCAAGCACTATGATCCCTGTCTCCATATGGGCTGTCACTGTGCTCACAAGCAGCTGTAGCACCAAACTGTGCTTGTGGCACCAGAGGCCATGCTGGAGATGGGACTTGCAGGGAGCATCCTTGAGGCACTGCTTTTCTTTCAGAGCTTGTCTTTTAGAAGATGGATAGTCCTGTGTCACTTCTTCCCAGCCTGGTGGCAAAGTTACTTGGGCTGACAGCCCTCAATTTGGAGGCTGATGCAGGAAGACAGGTTGGAGTGAGGCTATGTTTGAAGGGGTCTGGGCTGATTAGCATCAGATGCTATTACCATAGGGGCAGTTAATTGAGGGGGTATCAATTGACAGCAGTCCGTTTCTCTCTACTTTTCCTTTCCTACCTGTTATTTAAAAAAATATTGAGGAAAGCTGCATTAACTTTACTTTTATCTTTAATTCTGTGACTGCAGTAAAAGCCAGTATTTGAGAAGTCACTGAATACAGGATAGAATTGGTTCTGTAATAATAATAATAACTTGTTTTCCCTCTTTGAAAATAAATATGGTCCTTAGTAGAAAGATTTACCCGTTGCTGGCAGTCAATCAGCCCGGACAATTTGGGCTCTGAGTACTTGATTAGAATAACTTTAAGGAAAATTGCCTTCCTGAATCAAATAAGGATCCATTAACCTGATGAAACAGGGTTTGCTTATCTGAGAGGTTAAGACTCAAAACACAGCCTGGGCTGCTGCATTAGATGAGGCTTCTTTTAGAATGGTATAAAGATGGAAAGTAATAAAAACACCATCTGTCATGTCTAGTCAATCGGATCTAGTATAAGAGAGGAATTATTCCTCTGACTTTACTGTTATAAGATCGTCTGTTTGTTAACAATGGCAAGTGTCAGGAATGCTGAAAACTGGTTTTATTGCCTCAAATTATTTCTAGCTGTCTTTATCTCAGAGAGAATGAATATTAATCTGAGTTTATACAGCAAAGAAATATTTCTAGATGAGTACAATGTGAAGGCATTCCATGTTGAGTCTCTTTAGTGATTTATTGTTAGAGGTAAAACTGAATGAGAGATGGATAAAAAGTGCCATGTACACTTTGCTTCTGAGAGTGATTATTTCTATAAACAAATCTCTTGCAAGTTCCTGAACACTCAAAGGTTCTTTGAAGTCAATTGAATATATAGCTCTTGAGTGGCCCTCTGCATTGTAAAGGACTGGTGTGGCTAGTCCTTCTCATGTAGCCTAGGCATAGCTGGAGGTCATGGACAAAGTGACTGCTTTTTTTTTTTTTGGCATGGGTTTTTTAAAGCTAATAAATGTTGGCACTAATGGATTTCTCTGTCTTGAAGTACTAATGTGCTCTCCTCTGTTTACTAAAGGCTCTTGGAGACTTCTAAAGGGTGAATGCCAAATAGCAAAGACATGCCAGCTGTGGGCACAGAAGGTGGAAGGGGTGGTGGAAAGCCAATACCAGCATATCACTAGCACTGTTGCTCATCAGCTGGGGTGGAAATGCCATCTGCCTTTGTCAGGCATCACAGATGAGACTGTGGTGGATATACTAACTGACCTGAATGGGCACATCTTCATCATCTAGCAGCTCTTGCTGTAGCTGGTACATGCCTATGCTACCTCACAACCCGTGTGTACCATTCACATCTTGCAGGTGATGAGCTTTTCCCTGTTTGCCAGGCAGACATCCTCTCTAGAGAAATAGGCTTAAGAGAGCAAGTGCTGAGGCTAGTGAAATCTCTGCTAGGTCTGGGAATTTTGCTTTGTTCAGGTACAGATGGGATTGGCTGCTAGTAGGCAATAAATATAAAGGACCAGATGAAGAGCTGATAGCTCACCACAGCAAGGTACTGGAAATCTGTGAGGTTTGTATCCTTATAGTGTACAAGGAACTGCTTAGAAATAGATTAGGAAAGCAGAAGGGCCTGGAGGTGAATGTAGTAGCCTGGAGAGTGAATGTGGCTTAATTTGACTTCATTAAACCCACTGCTGTTGTGTAGGACTTGTGCTCTGAGCCTGTGTCTGCAATCACTCAAAATGCATGGGGCTGGCTCTGTTCCTGGTGAAGCCAGCAAGGCTCTGGTGGCCTGCAGATGCAGTAAGAGCAACGTACGCCATTGCCTGCTGCTTGGGCATGTGCTGTGCTGCTGCCCTGGGTGGTCAGCACTGCTCTATAGCTCCTGGCTGGCCACAAGCTGGAAAACACCAGAGGTGGTTTTGATGTGCCTGTGGGAAAAACATTTCAGGGTTGCTGTTTGCACAAGTGAAGCAGAGTGTTTGCAGGTATGTGATGCAGGACGTGGCTGTTGTGTGATGGGCACAGCCCCAGGCAATATCCCAGGAGGAACAAGACAGGCTGGGGATAGAAGAGGAGGGTTAGAGCAAATGTGTGACTCAGTATTCGATCATAGCCAGAAGATGCACTCCAGTTAAGCTGCTGAGACAGGAGGGGTTATTTCTGGGAGAAAGGCATGTTGAACAGAGGGAAGTTAACATGTACTGTGGGGGTGGCATGTGGGAAAGGCTGAGCCCCCTGGTCCCACTCACATCAGGTCGATCAGAGGCTACTCAGCTCCTAGGAAAAGTGGACCTCTTTGGAGGCATTAGCATAAGAAGGAAGAGGCACAGATGAATTCTTCGTCCTATGTGAGTATAACCTTTCTCCCTGCCAAACTCAGATGGAATTTGCCATGAGTGCCATTGGAGAGCAGACTGCCCTGGGTGCAGGATGGTCAGGACAAAATTAATTGTGCTACAAAGTGTCATGATCCCATGAGACCCAAAGACTGTATGTTTAGAGCAACCTTTCAAAAAAAGCAAAAAAGGTCTCTAATTTTGTGCTTGTCCCTGAAGGAACTGATGCAGAAAACCCCATATAACTGTGTGTCCTGCTGGAGCTGGTGAGAGCTACTCGCATGCACGGTATTAGCATGTTGATCCCCATGGTCACTGCAGGGGGAAGCTGAAAAGAATGGGTGCACTGCAAGCTTGTTATGAAAATGCAGAGAACCAGAGTTAATGAATCTTGCATGATCCCCTGATCTGCCTGGCCCTTGGTGTGGCAATGGATGGAGCTGGCTGGGGAGGATCTGATTAACATCTCGGTGGAAATGACAGTCCCTAGAATGCAGAAGGTTGTCTCATATCTGTCTGTGCTTGCATCTGGGAGAGGTCACTGTCAGAGAGCTGAGATCTCTCTGGATTAGGCCTGCAGGTTTTTTTATCAGATCAGAGGTATTTTGGGGATTTGCATGTTCTCTGTCCCTGGCAGTTTGCCCTGATGAAACACTGATTACACAATTGTAATCCAATGTAAGCTGTAGTCAAATAATCAGCTGTGTGCTGGGATATGGTGAGAATACCCTCTCTGTGATGGCAAAGATTTGAAACTGTGCAGTGCATTATGTCTTCTGACAAGAGAAGCTTGCAAAGAATAAAACAATCAGGCTGTTTACTGTGGGTGCATGGAAAAATTGGAAAAGCTGTAATTAATGCCTTCCCTGAGATTCTCCTAGTCCTGTAGCAGATTAATGAACGAAACCATTCACCCCAGATGTACAGGAGATTAGTGCTGCTTGACTCTTATGGCCAGTAGAATTAAGGCTAGGAAACTTAACCACAATATGCGCTTAACCTTAGCCTTAACCACAATATGTGCTCAAGGTGCCTGACAAGTGGCATAGTCAGAACTGAACCTCTGGGTCCTGCTGTCAAATCCACTACCTCCACTACCCAATAGAACCCCGCCACCAGTGCTGGGCATCCCTGTGAGCTGGCTCTGAGGAATAGTTACAGGATTCCTGCTTTCTCATTACCAGCTGCCTCTCACCAAAGCAGAGGCTAGCAGTGAGTAACAGCAGCTTTTTACTCTGGAGCTGAGTGGGAGAGTGTGCGGGACTCACCAGCAGAAAGCGGGTACTGGCCAACTGAGGGGTCAGTGCAAAAAGGGAAATTCCCAAGGCAGTATCTGTCCCAAAGGCTGGAAGTCAGCACGGAGAGGAGGGCAATGCACCCACGGGATGACTGAGACACTGGATGTGACTGTCTTTCAGCGTTCCTCCAGACCCAAGGCTGTTGCAAGCTGCGATGTCTTCAGTAGCTCAGCTATCCTTCAGAGCCTGTGGCAGAATAAATCAGTAGCTGGTTTTTCTTTGCTGTGATAATAATGCAGGCAGGGAATCTTAATGGATATACTGCTGGGCTGGCATGCAAGAGGTTTCAGTGGAGTCTGCCTTCGTCAGGATGTTTTTTCCCTCTTTTGCTCGTATCTGAAAAGGAGATACTGATACCTACTCAGTGGAATGCCCCAAAACCTTCTGCTGAAAGGTACTATGTAAGATCCTGCTTTTGATACCACCAGGGAGAAAACGTTCTTGGGACACTAAAAGGTCCTCAAGTGCTTTTCCAAAGTCTTGCCATACCACATCCATCTTTCTTCCAGACCTCCTGCCTTCTTACTCCATGAAGGGGACAACTCGGCCTCAGCCCCAGGCAAGTGGACTGGGTAAACCGTCAGATTTTCCTGTTTCCAAGCTCACTATTATTCAGAGGTTTTGAACAGAGAGCCTGAGTTATGCCTGAGCCAGGCAGCTGTGGCATTGGGTGTCTGAGGGGCTAGCACACATTGTTTGTTAGGGGCATAAAAAAGACATTTAGAATTGATCACTTGCACCCTTGCGAGTCAAACAGTGATGACTAGTGTGTTAGAAACTGAGCTTGCATTCCCTTGTACACCTATCTTGGCTCTCCTTTTCTTGATTTGTGGTTTGTTGTTGTTGTTTTTTTTTTTTTCCAGAGCACTCTCTCTGTTGCTGACTTCACATACCTATGTGAACAGTGAAACTAGCTATTGTTTTATCTAGGGACTGTCTCTAAGAAGCAGGCAGCATTCCTAAAATGCTTTAAATTACTATGAAGGGGAAGCAAAGGCCAAGCAGAAAAGGCAGAACATAGAAACATCCCAGGGACCAGACATGTTCCCATGGGTCCAGATTGCCTGGGGCACCTGGATGTCCAGGTGTTGAATTTAGGTGTCCAGGTGTTCTAGGTCTTGAATTTACTGAAACCAGTCAGCTCTGAGTCAGGGCATGGTACCTTATCCCATAGCATCAAGTACAACTTAGAACTGGAGGGGAAAATAGCGGGAAAGGAATTCAAGAGGTCACTTAACCTGTCTCCTTGCTGACAGCCTGAATAGTTAGATTATTCCTGATTTTCTATGCAATATATAGCTTCTGTGGTATTTGCTTACTGTTAATCAGTGGTCTGTTCTGAAAGACCACAAGTCTTATTCTGGAGCTGACTTCCAATTTTTTGCAGTGTTTTTATGATACTCCCATCTTGAGAGCCTAGAACATAATTTATATTTGTGGTTGTATTTTGTTTGTGTTGGATTTTCTTCATGTCCTGCTTCAGCTGATCAGCTCTATCTTTCCCTGTGTTTTGCTTGGACATTCCCTCCAATGAAGGAAAAAATCCTATTTTTCTGTGCTATGACAGTCTCTTAAAAAGTTGTTCGGAAAGAAAAGCCATTTCCTGGTGTGGTTTTTTCCTCCCCTAATCTTCTAACAGAATTCACAAGCGTTACCAAGTAAAGCTTTTTATTCTTCCCAACAACTATTCTCCCTCCAGCTTTTCTTCTGTATTGCGTTGTCTGGCCTGTAGTGCTCATACTTCTTTTCTGCTAGTTTTTCACAGTGCTTGCCCAGAGTCTCATACTACTAGCTTTGCCATGCTGTGCTTTGTACTTATCTATGGTACATCTTATTATAATATGGCTAATGCTCCCTGGATCCTGGCCATACATCCTACATTCTGGATTTAAATCTTTCTTACCAGCTATCTTTACTTTAATATATCTTGTGTGAATAGCCTGCTCTTTTGTAGCCATAATGAAAGTTTTGCTTCAATTCTCCTTTCACAAGCCACTTAAAATTTACCATCGTCTTTTTGAGTTGTTTGTGCTGTTCTTCCTTTCACTTCAGCCTGTGCATCCCTTGTTGGTGTATCAAATGACTCAACACCTGTAGGAATTTATTCCTTATTTCATTTTGAAATTCGATCTGTGATTGGCTTATGCTGCTTGCTATTACAGAGCTATATTACAGTAGCGATTGCTGCATGTTTCTCTTTACTGTAAAGTTTGGATGTCTCTTAGTGTTTCCCTAGTGCATCTTTCTAGTCCTGCCCTGTTCCCTTGTGTCAACCCTTGTTCAGCTAATAGCAGAGTTCATTAGGAACTATGTATCTGTTTGTAGTCTTGACTATATTTTGTGTATTGAGGAGATGATGAGAGATATGGGGTCATGAAGCACATGGGACTGGGATTTCAGTGCAGTGAAGAGGGCAAGGATGCTGGTGGCTTCAGGGCCATTACGTGTGGTGATGAAAACCCTGTTTTAGCTCTACTGCTGGACATACAGAATTTCACTGTGAGCTATTTCTGTGTCTTCAGAAAATACCTGGGCATTTCACCTGCAGAGGAGATGCCTTAGAGCCTCTCTGAAAGGAAATCACAGCAGTTTAGAGGAGGTTATGGGGAGAAAGCAAAAAGAAATAAACAGTAGAAGTGCAGTAGAGAAAATGTTGATCCTCCTTCAGGCAGCTCATGGCTTTGAAGTGAAAAAGGGTCTGGGAGGACAGCATGTCAATGTTATGTCTGTATTCCTCTGTGACACCTGAAGAACCAGGAACTGAAGCCACTCTGTCAAAAGGTGATGAAACTCTGTGTCCTTACAACCTTAACTACTAAAAGGTGTGTATAGTTAAGACCAGCTCTGTATCTGGTGTTCAGTGTCAAAAGTTTGGTTTTATGGCCAGCTGTAGACCCTGTCTAGTCACAGGTCCAGTCCCTGTTCTCATCCAGAAGTAGTAATTTTACTGAAAGATAGTGTAGCTGCAGCGCAAAGTGATTGATCTTGAACATCCATGAAAGATGCCATGCAGCCTTAGAAGCTGTATTCAAGGAGAAAGGCAGATTCCCTATGACATTTGGAAGCTGAGCAGAGATGACTTCAGTTTGACTTCAAGATCAAAAATAAAATGAAAGTTTAACTGTTTTATTGGTGACCAAAGGACT
>VZTV01032915.1:0-10983 GCA_013400875.1 Anhinga rufa | reverse complement strand
TTTTTTTTTTTGTTTTAAAGCAGCACACGTTCAACAACTGAAAAAAGCCGAGTAATGAGTCTTGTAGTCAGTCTGAAAACAGAAGGGTCAAACTGTAATTAAGAAGTTTAAAAACAGCAGGGACTTCAATCAGGTTTGTACATTTATGAGCGGGAGCCCACCTGGGCTTTGCCTTGCCTTTAGGCTAGCCCCTGGCTGCCTGCCTTGAGGGAGAACCTCTGCATTTGTTCTTATGAAGCCTTTAGTGAAGTGAGGAGGGAGACCTAAGTACAGGTGCAAGCACATCGTCTTTTTTTCAGGGTTTCTTCAAAGTGGAGCACCTGTACAAAAGCAGGCACCAAGAAGCCCATCTGGATGGGTGGTGGAGGGTGGGGCAAAGCCAGCTGGGTCCTGTGGCCTCCTGAGCAATGGGAAATCATTAAGGGTGTGAACCCAACCCTGGGAAGGACAGCCCTGGGGTCCTGGTGGGGTCCTGAAGGAGTGGCCTGGACAAGCTTGTGCTGTAGTGAAAGATAATGGTACCTTGAGTTGTCACTGAAGGCCACGTGCACGGTGAATCATTCTGTGTGCCAGGTCCTGCAGTCACGTCCCGTGTCTGAAAGGGGGCGAACATTGAACAGCCAAAACTTACTGCCATGGCTGGGTTTCCAGGAGGAAGACACAGCACAACAGGTACTCTCTGGGCTTCCACTGGTTAAAGGGATAGTTTTCTTGCCTCTGTACTGGAGAGCTGGAAAAACTACACTATTTTTTGGGAAAGACGAGGTTGAATTTTAGCTGCTGTGATTGCTTTCTGTTTGTGTTAAGCCACCCCACATGCAGGCCCATCCTCTGCAGTCCCTGATTGTGCACTTGGCCCTGCTGTGCTCTGTTGAGGAGAGGCAGCAGTCAGGGCTGCATGCTACTGCACCCCTGCGACCCCCGCCTGTCTGCAGGCACAAAGGACCTTCTCTGGGCTTCCCCTTCTAAGAAACCCTGGTGCCTTTCCACTCTTGAGAAGGAGACTCACCTCACCCCAGAGCCCCATGGTTTCTTCTCTTCCTCCTTACTTGCCACCATGAAACTCTTATGTTCCCAATACCCTCCTAGTAAGGTGGGAAGCAGTTTGCTTTGGGACTTGTCATCCTTAGCAGCTTCACAGTGACGACACTACCTGTGTTGGTCAAGGCAGCAGGTTCCTTTCCTGAGAAACATTTTGCCTTGCATGGTGGAGAGCTCGGATCTTTCCTGATGGTCACTAGACGCGGTAGTGGGTGATGTTGTCCTCACAACCAGGGCATCTCCATGGATGAAAGTGAGGGGGTGACAGGAATTACTTATAATTGAAATTAGAGCTGATAACACTGTGTGTGATATGGGACTATGTGGGGTGACGCCTCCCCCCCAGTCTCTGGGACATCGTCCCTGGGCTCCTGCACCAGTCAGGCGGTGTGATCTGGCATGGCTCATCCATTAACGACTGCAAGGTGCTTGCCCAAAAGGGATTTGAGAACTGCTAATGGAGCCTTTTGCTTTTGGCCTCTTTGCAACTGAAATTAGCTTCTGTAATTAAAGTCTCTACTTTGCACAGTCATTCTCTGCTGGAATAAAAAAGCCCTGAGGGGGGTTCTTTTATTTTCAAGGAAAACAAAATTTTACTGCTCTCTGGGCTCTCCAGAAAGGGAATTTCTGTGTTCTCGCTTTCACTTTTATCTGCAAAACCTGCATTTTCTCAAGGCTCTGGCTGTTTCCTAGCTGTCATGTTCAATTAGAGGACAGAACAAATGCCCATCCCCCTGTCCAGTGGCCTTTACCCATAAGGGGTTTTTCTGTACCAAACATTGATCTCACTGTGCCAGACTGGTGCTTTACCAGAGCCAGGCTGAGGAGAACTGATGTGCCACCTGGTGTCAGGGGTATTTTAAAAGGTCTTTGGGCTTGTGGGAGCCGAGTGCTATGCAGAAAACTGTATTTTCAGAGCACTGTTGAATGCAAAAGTGTGTGTGTTCAGTCCTTTCAAACCCACAATGGGTGTCCTGCCCTGGTGGCGGTGGTTCTTGAAGCTCTGCAGAGTTTTACTGCAATGACCAATAGTTTGGTCATTTGTCTGTTTGTTTGTTTGTTTGTTTTAAACAAGTAGCAACAATAATACTAAACCCAACCTCATTTAATCAAAGATGCAACATTTCTTCTCCAGGATGGAGAGGTGTACTGCATAGATGCCCGTTTCTATGGCAACATCAGCCGCTTTATAAACCACCTCTGCGAGCCAAACCTCATCCCGGTGCGAGTCTTCATGTCGCATCAGGACCTTCGCTTTCCCAGGATTGCCTTCTTCAGCACGAGGCATATAGAAGCTGGAGAAGAAATCGGGTAGGTGCTGTCCCCAGGGCTGCCCTTCCTGTGGGGAGCCACCACCTTGCTCGGATAAGGATGGAACGCGGAGGGATGAAAGCTCTGCTGCTCCTGAGCTGGTTCAGTCCATCCCTTTGCTCTCCGGGCCGTGTCCACAGGGTCTCCTGGGGATCCCACAAGTGCATTCCGTCCCCTGAAGCTTTGCAAAAGCCCAAATTGCGGCAGCACCAAGGATTGCTGCCCCAGTGTCTTGCACCACTGCGCAGTCCCTTTTGCTCCTGATGCTTCTGCTTTGCAGTGACCCTGCCTCTGTGTCTCTCTTGCAGCTTTGACTATGGAGACAGGTTCTGGGACATCAAAGGCAAATACTTCAGCTGTCAGTGCGGTTCACCCAAGTGCAAACACTCGAGCTCAGCGCTGGCCCAGCGGCAGGCGAGCACCTCGTCCCAGGACACACAGGAAAATGGGCTCCCCGACACCAGCTCTGCCACTGCAGCCGGCCCCTTTTGAGGCTCCGCTCCCCAGAGACTGACTTGTTTTAACCCTATAGGTTCACATACTGTCTGAATTTCCATTTAAAGAGAAAAAAAAAAACGGGGGAAAAAAAACCAACCCGCTCAAGGAAAGCCAAGGGTTTGTGACACTTAGGGCTGTGCCACCGACTGTTACTTGAGGAATAAGTAAAAGCAAATCCCGTCTCCGTGATGTTGTTCTTTCCTCCCTGGTCCTGGAAAGCTGCTGGTTTTCACAGTTGCGTGTGGAGGGGTGGCTGTTGCGTTTTGTTTTTTTTTCCATGCGAGCTGTCCTGGCCTCTGTCTCTTAATGTGCTAAGTGTTGTCAGAGCCAAGGGAGAGCCGCCCGTCCTTCGACTATTGTTAACTGAATGGGTCGCTCATGCCAAGTCATCTCCAGTTCACTTGTAATAAACTTTGAATACTTGATGGGACTTTGTTTCTAAAAGCCGGGGGGAGTGGGGAGGGAGAGGGAGGTGCTGGCGTTTGGGTTTGCTTGGCACAACCCCAGGGCAGGTTCTTCTGGTTGGTTTTTGTTGGTTTGTTTGGTTTTTTGGTTGGTTTTTGTTTTTGTTTTGTTTTGTTTTTGTTTTTTTTTTTTTTAATATATATAAATCATTAATCTCTCCCACATCTCGCAGGACGTTGCAGTGGGGCCTTGCCCTGGGAACTAGAGGGCATTTCTAACAAATACCCTCCTTGTTACTAAACCCACCGGCTTTTTTCTCTTCTGATGAGAAGAAATCCACAGTCCTTGCAATCCCTTTGGTCCCTGGCTCTCTCCCGAGCCGACCAGAGACACTTCCCCTAAGACCCTGCTCCCTCCCGGCCTTTCTCCGTTACAAACCAGCTCTCATCTGCGCCACTCGGCTGTGTTACTGTCTCAGTGTTCGGTTCATCCATGGAAGGATTTCCCTCACCCCGTCGCATTACCCATTTTAGAGAGGGATGGTTGAAGGGGATTGTACAAGACACTAACTTCTTAAGAAAATCAGTTTTTCTTTTTTTAAAAATAAAGTGAATGAGATATATATATTATAGAGAACCTCGACTCGCATCCGCCGGCTGGGGCGAACAGCAGACAGGACGTGTCACAGCGAGAAGATCCCAGATGCCACCAGCTCATCTGTTCCCATCGCTTTTCTCAACGCTGGGCACCTTCAATTAATTTTTAAGCCACATGCTATGAGGTTTCAATAAACTGATTTATTTTTTACCATTACCGAAACATTGGGGANTGCCATCACCTTTTGTGTGGTGGCTGGGCAGGTCATTATCTTAATTTTTTTTTTGCATATATCTTTAAATACTGTAATTAGTGCAGTAACAGTTTTTTTGTTCATCTCTTCTAGAACATTCATAATGCCGTCATGTTTATTATTATTATTTTTTTTCTGTTAATGTTTTTGACAGTTTTAAAGGAGCAGTCTTTTGGCTCTGATCATTTTCTTGTTCTGTTTTCAATGAAATCAATAAAAAAAAAAGAAAAAAAGTGCTTTAAAAGGAGTTTGGCCTTTTTGTCTGCTGGGGTGGAGGGGGCTGGCGCTGGCACCTCTCATCCTTCGGCTTAAAAGGAAAATTAAGAAAGCAAAAAACCCCCTGCTTACTTTCAAGCAAGGAAAAAGAAGCCTGACTGTTTGCTCGTTGTTCAGGCGGGGTTTGCGTTTGGTTTTTAACTTCTGTATAATCCCTCAGTCTTAAAGGCATCCTGCTCGGGAGCCTGGGCTCTCGCTGCGGGGTGGGCAGTGCTGGTACCCACCGCTGTGCAGAGCTCCGCACAGCCTTTGGGGCACCCCCATGCCTCCCCGTCACCTGCAGCGAGGCAACTGAATAAAAAAGGCCAAGGAAAAGGGCGAGGGGGAGAATCTCCCGCTTGGGAGCAAGCCCTGGGGACGTTCCCTATCATGGGAGGAGGCTACGGGGAGGAACAGCAAGGCTCTGTGGGTTTTTGGCTGGGTCAGCAGCTCTGGCCAGGGCAGGGGCTGGGTTTGGGGGCTGCTGCAGGGTGCAGGTCCTTGGGGGAGCGGTGCTGGGGGGTCCCCCCGAGCCCCAGGGTGCCGGGTGCGGGCTGCCAAGGCTGCGTGACTAAGGACAGCCACTGCACACCCTGGCCCTCAACGGGCCTGTCGGGAAAATAAGCAACTCTCTGAGTCACTGCCAGTCGATAGCTCATAAAAATATTAATAAATGGTAGGAAGAGTCTGGTCGATGGCAGCCGGGGATGGGAGGAGCGAGGAGGGCCTTGCACACTCGCCCACCTCTTGCCCACCTGGCAGGAGCCTTTGTCGCCTGCAGAGGCCTGCAGATGCCCTCATCATCCTCAGTCACAAGTGGGGTGGCTTGAGGGCAGTTGGTCAATAAAATACAATGGCTTTAGGTTGGGTTGGTTTGATGAGAAATGAGGGGATTTGCCACTGGAATTGCAAAGGGTGCCGGTAGGAATAGCCAGAGCTGTTGGGTAAAGTGAACAGGGCCCTTGAAAACACCCCTGTGCACGTTGAGACCATTTAACTACAGGCTAGTACTAATTATAATAATACATTCCAATATCATATAATTAAACATTATAATGAAAATAATATGCTTTAATTGAAGGTGAGAAGTGGAAAACCCCAGGGAAATCTAATCTCTGAATGTAGCTTTCCCAAATTCAGTTGTTTTCCTGGGGTTGAGGTGGGAAATGCCCATGTTTTCAGTGGTGCGTGGGGTCACACCATGCTGGTCCTGGGTCAGAGAGGATTTTCACCTGGCAGAGATGGGTGGAGGTTGAGCACTGTCAGCTTGCATGTAGTCACAGGTAACCCCCAGCACCGCTGGGTGATGCCTTTGATTTTCTGTGCAAATAACTGCCAACTAAATACTCACATTTAATGCCCCAACACATTTCCACAGGTGGAGAAGGGGTGTCTGTTTTCATAAGAATTCCTCTGAGGCCAGTGGGCCCTGCCTTGGTGGCTGCTCCAGGGATGGGGGAGGCAAAAGGGCTGTTGCTGCCCCGTGCTGTCCCAAAACAGCCGGTGTGGAGCTGGGGGCTCTGGGGTCTGGGGTTGGGGTACGCGGGCGAAGCTGCCTTGGCTGCTCTGCCAACCCCCCTCAACTGGGGGCAGCGGTTTGTTGAGTTGCTTCATTTCAAAGGATCCAACAATTTTAATGTTAATATTTTGCCCCGAAGCTAAGCTGCTCTGTTGCTAGTTGATGGCTCCTTATGAACTGCTGGTGCCAAGCCTTTGCCGTGCACACCCCGGGCTGCCTGAGGAGGTGTCTGTAGCTCTGATTTTGCTTTTGTTTGAGAGAGAGATTTCTTTTCTTTTAATGCAGTGAGAGCATCTGCTCCAGGCTTTGCTCTCGAGCAGCCGGTAGTCACTTTGCTCATGGCAGTTACCAGCACGGGAGGATTTCTTCTTCTTTTCAGCTGCTGCCAAGCGAGACGTGAGGCCTTGCAGCCACCCTGTGTGGAGCTGGGAGCCTCCCCTCAGCTCTGCTGAAGATGCAAAAAAACTTTCAATCATTCATTGGCCTTTTCCTGGGGATTTTGGCACTCAGCATGAGATGCTCTAGGACATCCCCATGGTCATGTAGCCATCCTGGGGAGGAGGACTGGGATGGATGCTGGGTTTGGGTGCTAAGCTCAAGCAGGGCATGGGGCTGAGCTGTGGGGGGATCTTGCGTGTCCTGCAGCATCCCACCCCCACCCACACAGCTGGGAGGAAAGTAACAGGGCAAACCCCCTGATTTCACAGAGCTAGGAGGTGCCGCTCTCCTTCCACACATGGGACACCCCTGCTCCCCTTCTTTTTCCCACTGGATCCCCCCACTGAAGGTCTGGAATCCCCAGGCCAAGGTGGGGCTGCGAGGTGGGGCTGCACTGAGCTGGGTCCTGCACACAGTGCTGCCTCTGTGGGACAGGGTGTGACAGCCCTTTTTGGGGTGCTGCACTGCACTCACAACTCGGGGTGCAAGGGGGGGTTGTGCTAATTCACTACAGGAGCAGGGCCGGGCAATTTGGGGTGCCTTGTTGAGGGCCCGGCTGTGGCGCTGAGCCAGGCTCCTTCATGCACACCTCCCTCCTGCACCCCGCTCCTGGTGGGCATCAGTCCCCCCTGTAGCTATAGGGGAGCATCGTACAGGGGCCGGTCACCTGCTCTGGGGCCAGCGGATGAGACGTGGATGGATCAAATCCAGCTGCATGGGATCACATGGCATTTCCCTGCGCAAACCCTCTGCGCTCCGACAGATTGCGGAGCTGTAGAGCTCGTGCTGGCTCGGCTTTCTGGGGCTGCTGGACACAGGCGGGTGTTAGAAAGGCACCCGAAAGGCAGCATCCATCGCCCTGCAGCTGAACAGGCCCGGCAAAGCCATAAAATTACCCTGAAATACTGGAGCTGATCCAGCTTCTCCTCTTTATAGACTCCATCTCTCCCTTCATCCCACAGTACTGACCTCCCTCACTGAGGAAATGCAAGTGAGGGCGATGGTTATCCTGCAGCCCGGGAGCAGTAGGTAAGAGTTATAAAATCTCTATAAATGTACAATTTCACTCCACGTCTCATTCCTGAGCCTTTGCCAGAGCTGGAATAAATATTAGTTTATCTCACTGATAACACAGAATATTCCCTCGTCTGCCGAAAGAGCTCCCTTATCGTCCTTTTAATTTCCTTTGTAGCGCTACGGAGCAGGATGAAAACCATGGGCACTATCGCTGTTGGCAGGGAAAGGCCTTGATGTCCTGGCTGCCGGCTATGAGTCTCACATCAGGCTGAGGTTGAAGCTGAAAGTCTGAAGACAGGATGGGAGTGATAAAGCATGAGAGGTGCTGATGCTGGGGGAAGGTCAGGCTCAGCCCCCTGCCCCTTCCCCAGGCAATAGCACGAATGGAGTAAATGCCCAGAAAAAAAGCAAATATTATTTAACGCTGCCTGTGAGCAGAGGTGCGATGCTGCTGTTTTAGGAGGGGGATGTTGAACGGGGTCAGCCTCACACCTGAATTTTCCTTCTGGACTCTGCCTTTTAATTTCTGTTTAACTGATGTGAGAGTCATTAAAGAGGACTCGGCACCTGATGACAGCGTTAAGCAACTGCTGGGACTCCTACTTTGCCCGTGGTGCTGGGTGAAAGACACGACAGGGATGATGTCTTACTGGATGGACCTGTGGGCTGTGAAGGGTGGCAGCACCCATCAGCCCAGCTGGGGAACAGCAGCGCGGTGCCAAGAGAAGCCAAAGCCCCCGGCCCTGTGCCAAGGAGCACGTGGTACAACCTGCTGCTCCTGCACAGGATGCGGCTCACCCCGCCGAGACCCAGCCCCAGCCCCAGCTACCGAGGGCTTCGTACCCAGCCTGGTGAGCCTCTCTTCTCTGAGAGCTCGGGCAGAGCAGAACCCTTGGGTTACCTCTGCTCTCACTGCAGCATCAAATGGAACCCAGTGACTCTTGCAGCAAGGAGGTGCCTCTGTGCCTGAAAATTTGTATTTATAATGAACAAATGCCCCCCAGTCCCTCTGGGATGGGTGGGGAAGTAGAAGGAAGGAAGGAAACTCAGGCAATGAGAGAGTCCTGACCATGTTACACCTTGATCAGCACTAGCAAAGGTGGCCAAAGCACTTGGGATTTAAGCAGCTCTTCGCCATCCTTTCTCTTGGAGGCCTGAAGGGTTTACAGGTACCTAAGATTATGGCATTTGCCCTTGCCCTTGTCCTTGCCCCCTCCCTAGACCTGCTGGGACCAGGGGGTTTATGTCCCAAGGCTGCTAACGCTGTTATTAAGCCATCACAGCCTGATGTTTGGCTGGGATTAAATTCATCATTACAGCAAACTTCCCCGGCTGACCTCGTAGGAGCAGGGCATCAGCACAGTAAGCCAAGACTTTGTTTAAATACTTGGAGCTCTGATATCTAACAAGAATGACAAGAGATTATATTAGGAAAAGGGCTGGCTATTTTAAGAGGGATCTATTTGCCAGCTTTCCTGGCTGCAGGAATAGAAAGCGCTGGACACATACGGAACCTACGCGCCCAGTTAACCACTGAGGGTGGCTTTGCAGAAGCCATAAATTGCTTCTGAGCCCAGGCAGAGCCAAGTGCGTTTTGGGCTGAGTTAATTTTAAGGAGCACGGCAGGACAGGGAGCTGTGGGGACACTAAAGGAACTGTAGCTGCATTTTGCATTTGGGATGTTTTTCTCTTCCCTGAGAAAAGGGTAACATTACCAGCTAACCTTCTTCACAGGCAAATTAATTCCCACCCCACACAGCTGCTGCCCTTCCAGGGGATGCTTTAAAGCACCTGTGCTGGGAAACTGTGTGCCTGAGCCGTGTTCTGCTGTATGAACCCAGGGTCAGTGGGATGCTCTCTAGCTAACTAAGCAGGACAAGAGGTAAGATGACGATTTTTGGTGTTGATAAGGTGGAAAAATATAAGGATTTTGGGTTAGAAGTCCTCTCTGCTGGGGAGTTGCTTACTGCATCATGCTCATCCCTTGAGAGCCCAGGAATGTAGATGTCTGGAGCCCACCGTGTGGAGGACATAAAGCACCTGATCACTGATAGCTTCCCCTGTTCTCTGAAGGAGCCTCCATCTGTGCTTTCAGAATGAGGTTGATGGTGATGTGTTTTGTCTGTGATTTGTAATGAACAAAAAAATCAGCAGTCCTTGTTTGAAAAGCAGAACAACATGTAAGAAATCACTGAGGTTTTTATTCCTGCTTTCAGAAAATATAGTGGCAATGGAATAGCGGTGATGGGTAAATAATAAAAGCCTTCTGTGTGGCTCAGTTGTAATAGATAAAGCATAAACCCCTCTGATGCAGGGCTTAGGGTGGACAGGCAATATTCTACCTGAGCAACAGTAATTAGTGCATTTGGCTTTGTCTTTGTTGTGCTCTGTAAATATAATTCTGAACGGCAAATAAGCAGATAAGATTTGTCCAGACATAATAAGACGAATGTCCTTTTCTTCTGTCTCTGCTGGGAAGAGAATTTCTCTCTAGTTGTGCAGCTGTTGGAGGAAAATAGCTGGAATAAATTGCTCGGGAATTTGTGAACAGCAAACATAGCCTGCAACATTAACAAAACGACCGTGTAAATGAGTAAAAAAGGATTGGTGAGTATATTCTCATTTATATCATGAACATCCCTTTGACACAGACTTGGTTGGAAGAAGTTCAGGAACTTTTGTGGCACAAAAGCATTTTGTTTTGCTGATGACTGTCTAATTTTTCCTCCTGCTGTGGCAGGGAGCTGCTTTTCTGCCCACGGTGCAAATCTGGAGCAGCCGCAGCTCTCCTGGGGACCGTGGATCTAGTCAGGTACCTGACAGGATGCTGGAGCTGTAGACCTTGGGGCGGAGAAAGAGCAGGAGTTGATGACTCAGTGGATGGATACGTGATGCTCAGCATCAGCACCCAACGTGTGCCCAGGGACTGGAGCAGGGAAGTGCCAAGCTGCTGGTTGTTAAATGGGGGGTAAAAATGGGTTCAGGCAACTTTGTGCTGATGCACTTTGTGTGCCTAAGCTATCCCTGCATTTCATTTGGGTATAATCCTCTTCTTGAACTCAAGTGTTGCTAAATTGCTCAGCTATGAGACATGAACATGCCCTGCTCTGCCCCAGGGTTGGCTGGGTTTGGTGGTGGATGAGCAATCCCCTGCCTTGCCTCTTACTCACCCCATATAAAGGCTTTGCAAATTTTAAGGATTTTGCACACTTTAAGTAGAGGCATGGATCCTCCTATCCATCCCTCTGTGCAGTGCATTGTCTCAGTAGCTGGAAAATACCTCTTTGCCTCAGTTTCCCATCAGTAAAATAGGAATTCAACTTCCCAGTGGATTGTGTGGTTCTTTGTGCTCCTGACTTGCCTAAGGGCAGTTGAAAACCTCACCCCAAGTCATCAACAACTAATGAGGGTGTTGCTGTGCTGGGTCTTGTATGTACCTGTGAGAGGAGTCCCTCCCACTCTCATATGAAGACAAATAGAATAGAAAGCCTGGTATTTGGGGCCAGACTTGCAAAGACATTGGGGAAGATAGAGACCGGTATAATATTGGTTTTCAGAGGACCAAGCTTCTTCTGTAAAACTAGCCTGGAAAACATACTCAATTATTTGGGCAGATATATATTTTTAGTTTTGTTTGTTTTGTTTTTTT
>VZTV01032906.1:0-28903 GCA_013400875.1 Anhinga rufa | reverse complement strand
GACTGGGAGGACTGGTGTGCAGGCCTGGGGGGGCGCACGAGTGGCAGCATTAGACTGGGGGCGCGGGGTCGGGGGCTGGCGTGGAGGGGTGGCTGCGGCTGCTGGGGCCGCAGGGACCGGGGCTCGGGGGAAGAGGCTCTTCCCTGACACCTCCCAGCAGCTCTCCGTGCAGACCAGCGCCCTTCCCTCCGCTCGGGGACCTGCAGGTTCTGGCGGACTTTGTCCCTCGGAGGTGACCTCTGCGCTCGCAGCACGCCCTGGGGGTGCTCGGGGCCCTCGGCCACGTCCCCAGCCCAGAAGCCGCTGGCGAAGCTGCAGAGTGACTTTGTCACCCTGCGGCCGCGGTTCAGCCGAGGGCAGCCCGGCGGGGTCGTGCAGAGGGTGCCCTTCCCGAGCAGGCTGGGTGTCCTGAGCTCCTCTGGAAGCAAAGGTCTAAAGTGTGCCGGAGCTTCCCCGTAGGTTTGCTGGAATTGGCGCCGCGCTGGGCACTGGTGGGAGTGGAAGGGGCTTCCCCATGGCGGCCAGCTCGGCCCTTCCACCCACCGCAACGCTCTTTGTCTTTGCAGTGTTAAAGAAACGCCTCGTGAAACTTGTCGTCAACTTTCTCTTCTACTTCCGGACAGACGAAGCGGAGGTATAGAATCTGCTTTGTCTCTTGTTGTTTGTTTTCCTCCCTCTCCCTTCTCTTTTTTCTTCTTCTGTGAATTGACTGTGTGGGCTTTGTAACACGGCGCGGTAACAGGCTGCCAGAGCCAGGACACAGCACCCACGTTTCCTCTTCCATCTCCTCGGCGAAAACTCCTGGGGGTGAGGAGCAGCACTGCCATCTAACCACAGCCAGCTGCTTCTCTGGGGGCTTGGAACGAACCTTTTAAACATAACTGTTGCCCCAAGACTGCAAAAGGTGGAGTCTGTGATGTTTGTTTGTAGGACTGGGCCTTATTGTGCCAAACTGTGAGGGGAAGCTTATATTTTGCTCTCTTGGGAAAAGAATTAGCGTTGTTTCTTCTTTTTTTATGCCAGGAGTTTTACTTGCGTACAATGCCCATCGCTACTGGGAAGCCTTTGTGGCTGTACCCTGTCAATATTGTTGTTTCGGGCGCGCAGAAGCCCTGCTTAGGTCTAGGGAAAAAGAAATGAGGGATGGGGCCTTCGGGCTCTGTTTCTGGCTTGGGCACTGCTAACATCTGGTGGATTTTAATGAGTCCCGTGATAAGCGTTGCTAAAGATACTCTTCTTGGAAAATGAATATAAAAACAATCTGAATAATGCGTGTGAAGAAAGGTGCTGTGTGCATGCTAGTGCTACAGACGCAGGAACTGGAAAGCTTCTAGTGGTGTTTTTAGACTCATTCCATCATAAATATTTTACCCTGATACTGGCTGAGCTCCTGTCTTCAGAAATACCCATCCCTCCTTTCTGCCAGAGCGCAGTCGCTAACCGCTGCGTCACTAGAGCTGCAGTCGCAGTTCTCTGGGTAGGGCCGAGACGCTGAGCGGTCGCTCCGGCACGTGTCTCTGTGTAAAGACTCAGCTGTGGCTCCTGTGTCGGCGTGGGATGCGGTCTGGCTCCCTCGCTGCTGCTCCGCTCTCTTCTTTTGTGGGGGTTATTTGTAAATGCTCGTGTGTGTTCTGGTGGGGGGGTGGTCTTGAATAGGTCAAAAATAGCTCAGCAGGTAGGTGGAGGGTGCTAATGTAAAACTGTTGTGCTAGAAACACATAGTAAACCGGGTTTTTCAGTATCTTCCCTTCCCTCTCACATTTTGTTTAGCCTGGACAAAAGAACTCGCTTGTGGGTTGCTTTTGTTTATGGCTCGTATCACCCCTTGGTTCTCATGTCCTTGCTCAGTGCGCACTGGCGAGCAAGTAGTACCTACCGCTTGTCCGCTTATCCTGAGCTGGTCTCGTTCATCAACGCGCTGTTCTTAACCTCTTGCAAGGCTTGGGGACTGCCCTTACAAAGCACGTGTGAGTTGTTCTGTGTGTCGTGTTAAATGCTTCATCTTCGTTTGATTTACTGAGCAAGGAAGTAAACGTCTTCACGTCACAGAAACGAATGCTAAAGCCCAGACTGAATCTGAGCAGGTAGAAATGTTTAACTCCTAATTAACGTATGCAAAGGGTTACAGGTCGGACTAGCACAGTGAAGCATGTCAGCAGACACAAAAAGGTCAATTAAAAGAACATGGAACCTTCATGCAACTAGACTGAATTACTTTAAAAGTAGCACCGGGTTATGAAACTTGCTTAAAAGGCACTAAGCAGACTCGGTGGGTTCAGACTGCTGTCGCACGGGCGGATGACGCGGGTTAAACTGTCTCTCCGGGTCCTTTGCAGCCCATTGGAGCACTGCTGCTGGAACACTGCAGGATCACCAAAGAGGAGGAGAACGTCTTCTCAATCAGTGAGTTCTGCTTCCCCTTTGCGTTTCCCTTAGGGCAAATAGTGCTCTGTTTTGCTGCCGAGTTCCTGCTTTTCCCTGTTTCTCTGTAACAGCGGGGTTAGTCCTCCTCAGCCCTTCTCCTCGTCAGCTGCTGGTGGTTACTCTGGCGTTGCTGTGCCCCAGCCTGAGGCAGCGGGATTTCATTGCTGGCTGAAGCAGGCTGTGTGACTTGCACAGCTGCATGTGAGGAGAGAAGCAGCAACAACAGACAGAGCACAGCTTAGCGCTTGTGGAAATCCCTCTCTAGGAGGGTTTGGTATTGACAGATTGCTGCTTCTGTGCTGTTGCATTTTATCAAAAAAAGTGACCCTTAGCTAAATCATCTGTCGGGCTAATCTAGCAGCAGTCCTCCCGCCACGCTGTTTGTCCTTGTGTTGATAGCCATGGCTCCAGCTGGCTCGTGGCGTGTCGTCCTTTGTAAGCAGCCTTTCATCCAACAACTAATCATTGTGCGAGAGGTATGTGGCGAAAATAACAGGATGTTTCTCCAAGGCCATCCCCATATCTTTTGGCCTGGTTGTCGGGCACAGCTGCTTTTCTGTGTAGAGCCTTGTCTCCTCTTTTAGCCGGGAGAGGTGGTGCTCTCACTGTCTCCAAAGGACCCTCAAACAGCCCGAACGTGCCGATCTCTCTAAGCACCACGCTCTGAATTTCTGGGGCTTTAGGACTGTCCTGGTGGATGAGGATTCCTGAGAAAAGCGCTCAAACCAACAGCAGTTGGTGTCAGGTCGTGTCCCCGCACAGCAGCCCTGAGGGGTTTGATGCAGTCTGACCCAGTTATTTCTCAGCAGCAGCCTCGATCTCTGTGGACTGTGTACTAAAGAGCAGAGCTCTGGGGAAAATGTAATTAATTAGGTGTCCTGATTCTGTCTTGGTAAAGAACTGGAGTTGCACGGGGGCTTGCTTTCCGCTGTGCACAGTACCAAATGCCCAAAAGCCTTGAGCAAAGACAGGTCAGTACCTTCTCCGAGTATAATTTAATTCCTCAGATGGCTGCCCTCTGCATATATCAAAATCACTTCCTCGGGGCCATTTTCCACTTTGATTACGGAATCTCTGGTGACTGTTTGCAAGGAGGCTCGGGGAGTTTCAGTCCTGAGTATGGCCATGTTGGTCTGGTTCCTGGTTCAGTTCTGAGCTGTCGCTCTCAGTTTCAGAAGGTGCTCTTTCCTCTCTGAAGCCTTTGGCTGCTGTAAGCTGATGGACACTGTAGGCAGCTGCTCCGGGCCAGCCAGGAGCCAGCGGGGAAGGGAGAGGGGACAGAGGCTGGGGTTACCAGCTTGTTCACATCTTAGTTGAACAGAGGCGCTAATTGTGGCCTGGCAGAGTCTGGCTATTGCTGCGGAGGGCACTGGAGGGCAGGCAGCTCTGCCAGGGCCTCTCTTAAACCTTTTCCTTATCCCTGGCAGGTTTTGTTGAGGAGCCAGAGAGGAAATACTGCTTCGAATGCGACAGCGAAGAGCAGTGTCAGGAGTGGATTGAGGCACTCAAGCGAGCCAGGTAGGCTGAGCCACTAGTACAAAGTCTGCACTGTGTGAAGTCTTCATCATGCGCTCCGTGCTGTTTATCTTCTGGGATCAGCTTGTGGCGAACCCAGGGAGGAAAGCGGTCATCTCCTCCCAAGCCAGCTTCCCTTCAGCTCTAAATAGCATCTGAAACGTCTCCACATCCTTTTCTGCTCAGCCTGTCGCATGGTCTGTTCCTGTCTTACAGCTATGAGTTCATGAGGAGGAGCTTGATTTTCTACCGGAATGAGATCCAGAAAATGACAGGGAAGGTGGGTCCCTTGAAGTTGTCTTGTTGGGTGGTGACCGATGAGTTTGGGCTGGAGCAGGGGCTGGTGACCTCAGGTGTTGCTGCCAGCTGTCTTGCACAAGGCTGCTTGCTGCCACATATATGAAAGAGATCCCGTAGTAAGCCAGATCCTGAAGCCATGGTCTCAACAGCCAGACCTGAGAGTCTTCCTCGGCCAAGCAGCCTGTGTTGTCATGTTCAGCTCTGGCTCTTGTACACATGCTCTTCCAATGGTGGAGTGGCCCACGGTTCGTAGCCTGACAGGTCTGGCCTGGGCTAGCCCGGGCTCCCACTGGTTCTCTGGAAAAGTTCCCAGGCCCTGGCCAGATCAGGGCGTACGTGGGTTGAGATGCTGCTCGCACCTCTGCCGGGCTCCTCAGAGCATCCCTGCTGGAGGTGACAGAGGTGACTGCGGCTCACCTGCACACTCCTGTGCCAGAGTGGACTGAATACGGCCCGTGAGCCTTGGCTATCCTCTGTGTCCTCCCCGAGGACTGCTTGACTTTCTGCCCTAGAAGCATCAGCCAGGGGCTGGACTGGGGTAAATCCAGCACACAACTGGAATCGGTGCCCAGCCCAGCCCTGGACTGCGGGCTGGTTGAGGGACAGTCCTGCTGGCCTCCCCCCTTGTCCGCCTCTCACTGGTGCCTTCCCTGTGCTCTTGCTGCAGGACCCCCTGGAGCAGTATGGGATCTCCGAGGAAGCCCGCTTCCAGCTGGGAACACACAAGCAGTAATCCCCTTGCCTGGGCCGAACTGGCTTCTGGCCCCCAGCTTGCCCCAGAGGGTCACCCCCAAGCTCCACCCAGGAAGAACAGCAGCAGTTTCCCCACAGTGATGACCAAGTGACTTTTTAATTTATTAGCCAAATAATTTTGTATGATTTTTTTAAAGGAAATTCATTGCACATTCCCACTTGCCCCAGCCATGGAGGCAGCCAGTCTTAACTGCTCCCTGCAGACTGTGCCCTTGAGCTGACACCGCACCGCTGCGGCGGCGGGAGTAAAACCAGCCTGGCTCCTAGCGAGAGCAGGGGAGGCAGGGACTGATCAGAGCTCCCAGCACCTGCTCCCCTCCAGTGCAGGCTTGCAGCCCTCTGGCCTGGAGCTTCCGGGGCAGGCCCTGAGCCAGCTCTAGCCCTCTTCTTCCTCCCTGTCCCTCTACCGCAGGGAGCTGCTCAGCTTTTCTGGCTCAGAATCTTCCTGCAGTCTCCAAGGGAGCCATTGAGGGCTGTGAGAGGATGCTCCAGCTGATTGCATTTCTGTGCTTGCAGGGTTAACCCTGTCACGCCCTCTCCTGGTCATTACAAAGCCATTTTGGTTGCTGAGACCTGCTAGCAGAGCCTGATGGCTGGGCTGTTGAGCGAGGAGGAGCGTGGAGGCCTTCATTGACACTGAGAGCTCAGCCACAGCTCCAGCTGACAGGGAGGGGGCATCTGCTCCCCTGTGTCGAGGCAGTGGTGTGTGCAGCTACTGGCACCTGCCTCTTGGGGTTGTTTCCTTCTTTTTCCCCTCTCTGGGCAGGTGGTGCTAATTCCTAGAGGCCTGATGAAGCCCCCACTACAGCCCATTAGAGCACTCTTACCAATGCGTTAGAGAACAAAGCTGCAAAGCACGAGGGAGCCAAGGCAGGGCTGAGCTCTGCGGTGTGATCCTGCCTCCCTCTGCAGTGCTGTGGGCTGGGCTAAGCTGTAATTCAGCTTCCCAGAGGAAAGCCAGATGGAGAGGTTTGTAAAGACAGGAACTGCTCCACTTTGGCTGGATGTTTGAGCTCCAGGGCATGCAGAAGTGTTAAGCCTAGAGAGTGTGTGACAGGCATTAACACTTCATTCCCTGAGCCATTGCTGCAGCTCTTCTCCCCTTTGTGAGTGTCCAAAGGGAAAGACCAGAAAACTGTGCCAAGGTCTCTGTGAGCTGGCAGGGAACAAGGGCTGCCTTCCCTGGGGCTCCTGCAATGGAGAGATAAGGAGGAACACCTCTCCTCGGGGCTCTGCACCTTCAGCCATGGCTCTGGCCGCACGAAGGAAAGCTGCCCAGAGAGGAGGGATGGAAAGACACTCCCCACACCTGCACCCAGGGCTTCAGGTGCCTGAGTTTCCCGACTCCCACAGCAGCAAAAGATGCAGCTGCAGCAGCTCCTCCCCTGGAACCAGACAGGAAAAGCTCCAGGAAAGGCCCTTGGGAAGGTCCCAGGTAACGGTCTCAGGCAGTTGATGACAGAAGGAAACTCGAGTCACTGCTGGGGCAGGTGAATGCAGCACAAAGGCCTGGCCTGAGCTTTGGGGGTTTGCAGCTCTGGGCTTTGTTCCGCCTGGCTAGCAGGAAGGCTGCTCTGCAGCTAACCAGCACCTGGTACGGGAGGCGGGAGAGCAGCCTGCACTGTGATCTGGGCCTGAAGGGAAGTTTTGGGGCTCTTCCTCTTTGGCTGGGAATTCATGCTGAAACAAGAGCCCCTATTGCAAGCTTTAGTGGCCTGGCCTTCCCTATTTACCTCATGCTGCTGGGTACCAGGAGAGTGGCAGATGTCACTGATGCTTTATTTTTAACCTCAAAGCCAAGATTTTTCCTTTCCCTCCAATGGTTCCAGGTGCTTGCTCCAGAAATTACCAAAATAAGCAGAGGGGCAGCTGTCCTGCATAATGAGCTGAGGGCATGGCAGGGTGGAAGCAGAAAATAGGGCAGTTTTGAAGACAGATGGCAACTCTAGTGGAAGCAGCAATGAGGGATTAAAAGCAGGAACATATGAGAGCTTGTGCTTTAGGAAATTAGTGTCCTCAGACGACTTTAAAGTGCATTTTAATCCTCAGAAGCCCTCTCTGCTTTACCTCAGTGCAGGGGCACGTTCCTGATGTGCTGGTGGGGTACACAGCAGCTTTACTTACTGTGAAAGACTTGTCTGTCTGGTCGCTCGAGAGAGGCTGGATGGATGCACTCCAGGCTTGGCGGCAGGATAACCAGAGCTGCGCTGCAGCCGCCATTTCCTCTTCTGTAGCATGAGCGGGGCGGAGGTGGGCTTCCCCACCGCAGCTATCGCGGCTCTCCAGCCGCGGCGTACCAGCAAACGCTTCCACGGCTCCTGCCAGCCAGTCTCAGAGGCAGAATGTCCACATCCAAACTCAGCTCCCCAAGGTTCAGCATTAGCGAATTCTTCACTATGCAAAGCCAACCCGCGTATAAACAAAACCCCAGGAATTCTGCCAACGTTCAATCATTTCTAGCAAACAAAATCCTAGCGTTACAGCGAGGCTCACCATTTCTGCCAGCCACCTTCAGTAGCTAACAGTTCTCAACCGCGTGCCTTCCAGGACCTTCACTAGCGTCCTCTCTTCACACACCTTTCAGAAGGTAGAGCTGACACCCACCATCTTCACTCTGTGTAAAATGGGCATTTTATTTAGATGTTATCGGGAACAGTTGGGTGAGCGAGAGATAATCCCAACACTTATTTAAGAGGCAACAATGACATTTCTTAACTGAATGTAAGACAAATGCTGTGAAGAGTTACGCGGGCCAGCACAGGCCCAGTAACTTACTTGGATGAACTTCTAGAATAGCGCTAGGACACTGGGTCAGGTTTCAGGAGTAAGGGAAGATGGTACTTCTAGACACTTCTGCATCAACTGCTGGTGATTTATAGACAATTGTTGATTTTCATACTCTGGTCACAATGCTCTGCATTTCAGGGGCCTGTTCCAACGAGCACTGCGTACAGGCTCCCTAAAAGTGTGCTCAAGTCATTTATCTGTTGTACAGTGAACACTTCCAATAAAAACATGTTTTAATCTTTGTAGCAGTCAGAGCTGTTCTAAGAAACCAAAAACGCTGGGGAGGGGTGGCTGCAGCGAGCTCGGGGGCCAGCGCAGCCCCGCAGGGACCCGGCAGCTCCACGCTGCGCTAGAGGAGGTGTCGCAGCAGGGACCGGCGGTGGAGGAGCAGCAGCTGCATGAAGAGCAGGCACCTTCAGCCCCGTGAGGAGGAGCAGGGTGGTAGCTGGACCAGGAGCAGGCGATAAGGTGCCTACTCGGGAGCCAGCAACGGCTGGCTCCACAGTGTGACTTTTAGAAGCCTTTTGCTAACGGAGCTGAGCACGTGGCAGTAGCTTGAGTGACAAACACGTTTGGGAAGACGAGCTGGGTCAGACTGCTGCTGCAAGCTGTTCCCAAAGTCTAAAGACCTATCTAGAGCCTTCCCGCGTTCCACGAGCTTCATGGTGTGAATTTGGGGCTGTCCTGTGCCGGGACAGGAGTTGGACTCGATGATCCTTGTGGGTCCCTTCCAGCTCAGGACATTCTATGAGCTGTGCCAGCGTTCAGTGCAGCAGGGCCTTCATCTCACATTAAGACTCCTACAGCGAATTCGCTCCGAAAGCGTCATGGCCATCGCTTCCAAAGTTTAAATACGGTGCCTGGCTGATTCATTATAGTGGTGGCATTACTGGGCAAAGAGATGTCACTACAGTGGGTTTGTAATGTCGCTAGCACACTAAACCCGGAGAGCTTAACTGTCCTCGGCTTTGCCAGAGCTGAATGCGCTGCCTAATTCAGGGTGCGGGGGCCTGCCCCGGCCTGCGCCGCCCGCTGCCGCCAGACAAAGCTGCGGTCCAGAACATCTCCGTTCCAGTGCCGTCCCCTGCTGACGCCCGTCCTGCTGAAGCAGTGAAACTCCACAACAGTACGGTGTATTAAAATACATACACTTTAATATAAAGACAAAACTTCAAAGCATTGTTTCAATTACAAATCAAGGTAAAGACACAAGAAATTAAGTGGAGGGAGGGGAGAAAAAACTAACTCTTACATTGTGGAGAATTAGAAAGGCAGGGTGGAAATATATATATTATACATACATATATACACACCAGAAGAATTCACGCTACTTCTATGGAAGAATGAAAGGAATGATGGGACAACTNAGTCCCACTTAGCAAGGGCAGGCTCTCACTCCTAAAAAGTTTAAGTAGAACAGAGACCTAAAAAGTTGTTTTATAATTTGAAATCGATCACTTAAAAGATTAATAGGTTAAAAAAGCCAAGCAGGATGGATCAACCGATTCCACCTCTTCCTCATTAACTCCAGAAACAAGACCTTTCTAAAGAACGATTTGACTGCACCAGAAAAGCAACCAGATGTACCTTGAAAAAACCAAAGGATCACAAACTTGAGAACTTCAGGGTTAGCACTGCAAATCTTTGAATTTTAAGATGTGATTTTGTTTTTAGACTATGAAAACTTAAGAAACCTCTTCAGAAAGAGGGTCGCAAACAGCAAATATACTGGACAAGTATTTCCTATTCCTGTGTCTCGGGTTAAACCCTGAAGTTCACAATAATAGCATCTTTTACTGCAATATTCAGTCTAAATAGATATTTATATATTTATAACGCATAAGGATAAATAAAATGTGGCACAACAACATTTTTAAAACTGGTAATCCATCTTTTAGTGAAAACCGGATATGCAAGCTATGGAAATGTTGGAGCAAAAAAAGGAGGGAAAAAAAACACCCAACCCTTTAACAGCCATAAAACTTCAAATACTCGTACACTGACTACACATCTGTGCTTCCAAAAACTCCGATTCTTGTGATTTTTCCTCAGTGCCGTAAAGATAGTTCACAAAAACACTGTCTAGTTTCTTCTCCCCAAACTGTGATTTTAAAATACATTATTGTGGGTTTGCAGTCCACTGTACAACACCCATTTCTTAACTGAAGAAATTATCGTTTGGAGCTCCCAATGCTTAATCCTCTTTATGCTTTTGGCTCAGGCAAAACAACAAACACAGAATTTTCAAGACAGCCACCTGGGTGAATTGGGATAACTCCCTCCAAGAAAAAAACACCTCAATAATCTTCAGGTTTCCATACCCTGTATTAAAAGGACTGATTTCAACACAAAGCAGATGGGTTATGCATAGGACTTGATCAACCAAAGCCGCCTTACAATGGCACTAGGACAAAATTACCAAGTCCTAACAACGGCTCTGCTGCGAGCAGCACCTGCGATCGGCACCAGTCGGCTCCAGCGAGGGACGGCAACCCGGGCTGGGGACGCGCGTGTTTGTTATTAGTGCTTGGAGGTGATTAGCACCAGACCTGGCCAGGGAAGGAAGGGCCATGGGGAAGTCTGAGGCAGGAGGGGAGTCTCTGATCAGCAGCTTGGAAACATGCTCCCAGCACTGGAAGTCTCCTCTTCCAGCAATGCGGCAAAACCTTGAGCAAGGCAGGCAACCGCAGGCTGACAGAGCAGCCGTTTGTAACGTAAAGGCCCACTCCTGCAAACCTCCCCTGTCTGCAGAGCCACCCTGCTGCCTGCAGCGACTCCGCTGTGCCGGTGAGTCCCTGCTGCAGGAGCATCGCGAGGGCACAGGTCCTCGCACAAGGACCACTGACATATCCACAGGAGTCACAAAGCGGTGGGCCCTCTGAATAAACTCGGAGGAGATGAAAGCGCATGCTGGCCCTCAAACTGCTCACAGTGACTCTGTGTCCCACAAAAAACCAATCACCTGAACAAGAGCCAAGCCTGCCCCACTGCAGATACCAGCTCTGCATCCACTGATGCTCTCCCCTGCCATGCAATCGCTCAGCTTCTCCTCTGCTTGGTCTCTCTTCCAAGTGGAAAAATAATGGGTGGGGGGAGCAGATGCTGCTTTCTAAATACACAATCCTAGCAAGAATCAAACCACACAGGTCCCTGGAGGCGACCCCAAGCTGCCTGTCAGTGGCCTCATTACTCCAGAGCAAGAGACCTTCTCCTGGAAGGGGAAGCCCAGCAGTAAGGGAAGACACAGCCTCCTCTGCAGGGAAGGCTGGGATAAGACAGAACCTGATCACCATGGGGAGTTAAGTCCACCGTGGTGTGGAGCACCCGACCTGCAAACGCTGTTGTAGCCCCACTGCGTTCGGTATGAATCCGCGCTGCAATAAAAGCAGGCAAGGCAGATCTGGCTTACATCCATCTCCTTCCTGCCCACACCCTCCCATTTATTTTCTGAGGCAAAGAAACTACCCCAGATAAGTCTGTACAGAGTCATAGAATGGTTTGGGTTGGGACATTTGGTTTGGGACATTTAAAGGTCATCTAGTCCAACCCCCGAGAGAGGAGGTTGAAGAAGTGTCACCAACGCCTCTCAGAAGGAAACTCTTGTTCCCAGCAGGGTGAAGGCAGGCACCCACACACCTGCCCACGCTGCACTGAGCCACACAGTCAACCCTGACCAGCTACGAAGGCCAAGCAGTACTGAAGCAAAGCTCCACTTTGAAATGTTACTCAGATGCAACGCAAGAGCTTACCAAGCCTGAACCCCATCTGCTCAGCAGATTTCAAATGAAGAAGTTACTGGCTCGGGTATTAAGTTTGACTAAAGAAAGAAAAAAGCTACTCGACACTTTGACTTGAGATTAAGTAACTGAGTGTGACAAACAGTTGGGTGAGTTTCAGGCTGTGTCGAGTCCTGGGGATTTGAAAGCTCTTGATTCACAAAACCAGTGACTAGTAGATCCCTTCACGATCAAGTGATGCAACCTTCCTGCCTGGGGTACTTCAGCGACCATAGGCGCAGTCACAGATTCAGACCCTTCCTCCCCACGTGCCCATCCCACCAGCGAGTCCTGGCACAGGGGGAATTCAGGCTTCACAACCCAGGCTGAGCCCACACCCAGAGCCAACCCAAACCCCAGCGAACAGCGGGGCGAGCACAAACCATGTGCTAAAAGATAAAGCAGCTATCACCATGAGGAAGGAAGGATGCGAGATGGAAGCACAAGAAAATATTTCTATGTTTGTCTGGCCAAGGAAACACAAGTTCCTGCTTTTAGAAGAAACTAGTCCGAGATGGTGCTCTGTCTCTAGATGTCAAGTACATCTAGGATGCGCGGCACTCCCTGTTGTTGGCAGCTGCCCCAAAAAGCAGTTCCCCCTTTGCCTCTCTCTCACTGCATCCACAACCTGAACTAAGAGAGGTGAAGATGCTTCCCATTATTATGGTTGTCCAGACCGATCCACACCTTCCTAAAGGAAACAGCCTCATTTGCACCAAAACAAGAGGCAACGCAGGAACAGCTTGACTTCCCCACCATCCTGCACACCAGCTCGGTTTCAGCAACCCAAGCTTCTATGTGCTCCAGCAATGTTTTCCCACTTTCTCCCTCAGCTACACAAAAAGCAGAGAAATCTGACTGCTGGGTGCCCCAGACACCCCTGGCTAATGGAAGAGTTGTTGCAGAATGACTTAATCTGCAGCAAATAGCGAGTTTAGGTTTAGCGCTTTTGGAGCACTCCCAGCTTCACAACACGGTGGGTCTCAGTGGACTGAACCCGGCAAGCGTGAGCCAGAGGTAGCAAATCACCAAAAAAGGAAGAGCGCTCAAGGCTTGCTCCTCAAGGCTGACGTTTAGCAGCGGAGCACAGGTTTTGCTCAGCACAACGCTCAGGAAGTTCCAATTTTTTTGGCAACATATGTGCTACAAGATGTATTTTAGCTTCCTGATGAGTCCCTCGCTGGCAGCAGCGGTGTGGAGGAGAAGGAACATGTGCGATGGCCACGAAATGACTGGACCAGGCAGGATGTGGTAACGCAGAAGGAATTCCTTTTTGGAACTGGGTGTTTGGCTTTGATTACTCAAAAGTATCTCCAATTATTGAAAACAGGTTTCAGACCTCTGGCACAGTGTTCCTACAATAGGGTCACGAGGGTCTTATTCTTGTAGCCATATGGATCAGCTCTCAACATCTCAAACCTATTCCTTCAGCAACCCTGCAGCAAGGTTTCCCTATTTTTTCCCTATTTTGCAGACAGAGGAGAAACAAGTTGAACTTGCCCAAAATTACAGCAAAGCGATAAAAGAACAGGGAGGAAGGAAGATGACAACACAAATCTGTTGGCAACATCATCTCCCAGCTAACAAAATACTAAGACATCAGTCCAAAACCTGCACTCACCTGGCTTCCCATCTCACACTACGCCCTGCAAGCATTAGCTTATCAGGCACCTTCCTGGAAGCACATCTCAGCGGGGATTAGTACGAAGATTTAGGTTAGAGCTGCCGCACAAGTGAAACTCATTGCAATTACACAATGCATCGCAAGGTGAAAGTGCCAACCATGCCAGGCATGGGTGGAAGACATTGGCAAGGGCAGAGCAGCTCCAGACTCCTGCAGCGTGGGCTGCCAAGATGGAAACATCGGGTCACTGGGAATGACAGCACTGAGGTGATGCAGAGGTAGATGAAGGCCCAGTCCCAACTGACCCCAGGAGGCTGAAGCAGATGCTCACCAGGTTGGCCGGCAATCTGAATCCCTTTCAAGTATGTCCCAACTATGGGTTTATTCCTGGGTCAGCATCTGGTTTCCTTTGGCCTTCCCGGATGACGGCTGGAGAGTCACAGACTCCAAAATGCTGGGTAGCTGAAAACATCTTGATAGCGCACGTGTGCTCAGCTACAGCGAGCGGGCTTGTGCTGCTGATTTCCAATGACTGCTCATGAGCAAGTCCTGCAACAGGCACTGTCTGGCTACCGATCACCAAAGCACCCACTACCACAGGTGACACTGAGGGACAGAGGGGGTTTTGCTTTTCCACAACACCCACCAGAGCAGATGACAAACTCCTTGCCCGGGGCCTTTGCTCTGAAGGGTCATAGAATCATTTAGGTTGGAAAAGACCTTGAAGATGCTAAAGTACAACTGTAAACCTAACACTGCCAAGTCCACCACTAAACCATGCCTGACAGTTCTGTCTTGCTCCCCAGACACCGACTCCTGAAATGCTGTGAACCTCAGGGCAAAGCAAGTCATTCCGGTAACAAGGATCTGGCCATCCTCTTCAGCCAAGGAGGAGTGCCAGGAGCCAGCTGGGCAATATGGGCCTTGAGCACGTATGGGAAAGCACAGCAGGTTCAAGGGAGCTCTGCGAGCCGGTTCCTCCTCCAAACAGGCATCTTTGCTAGTGTCCTGTGAGCGCCTTGGGTATAAGCACAAGCGAACCCTCCCCATACAGAACAAGCGATGGTGGCTGAGTTCTCTTGCTGGATGCCTTCTGCAGTTTGAGATAAAGGGGGGCACAAGAGGCCCAAGGAGCACCGTATCTCGGTCCCTTTTTAGAAAAGGATCTGATAAAAGCAGAGTGATTAAAAGCTTCTACTTGTACTTCCTCATCTCTCTCATCAGGGATATAAATGATAGGGGGGAGATGTAATTAAGGCTGCTGCCCCTCCAGCAATTGCTCAGGCACAGCCTACCAATGTAAAGCCTTCAAAGACCTGAGCACTCTGCCATTTGCTGGGAAGGATGCTAAGGCAGCTCTGCAACTTCTAGTTACCCAAGGATCTGGAAGAAGCTGGAGCTGCCCAACTCCCAGCTGCAAAACATCTGGGTTACATTGTCTTCCTGGATTCCAGGACATAAACTGTGTACAGCTTCTACTAGAAGCTACTGGATGTTTCTCAGCTATCACCCTCTGAGCATTTTTGCCCTTTTCCAGGTTTTCATCTTGCTGTTAATAACTCAGCAGGGCGCACCGCTGTCAAGACCTCTCCCACATGCACAGCAGAAAACAGTTCCAAAACGTCCCTAATTTCCAGGGCTATCAATCCCTTCCCTTTCCAGTGAATAAGAAGGCAAAGTTAGATCAACAGTTTCTGCGCACAAAGGCTGCCTATGGAAGACACACTAAGAATCAACAAAATAACTCCACTTTGTCCTATCTCTACTAAGATTGCCAGGGATGAGGTACAGGGAAAAGGGCCTAACTGAAGCCTGTAGAGGGTAGGAGCTGTTACGGCACCTCTCCCCCACCACCTTCTTGAGCATGGCCAGCATGACGCTTACAACTGTTCCTCCTGGATCCAGGTAGCAGGAGAGCACGCACGAGGGCAGAAGTATCTTGCCTACTTCAAAAACAGAGGCAGGAGTTAAACAGCTAATGCGTTCAGCCCAGCTTTTTGTGACTGCAGGATGCTCCATCAGGTGGCTGGTAAGGCAAGGCTCAAATCTAAGGTGAATGCCCGATTGCTGGAGGTGGGAGACTCGTTAGGGAGCGCTAGTGACCTAGAAGGGATTTAAGGACAGTAAGTGCCTCTGATGCAGAGCAGTCAACACTGCCCCTCAGAGCACCGGGGCTAGCAGGCAGGTGTTTCCCAAAGCCTAAATGTGTTTTTCTTCTAGTCATTTTGCTGTTGCAATTCCCCTTCTTTTACTGTAGTTTCCTTTATTGGTGCCTGGTTCCGTCTGAACTACAGACCAGCGTGATTTCCACTTAATAGATCATCCTTCTCCTCACTTTGTGCACTTGAATAAATAAGTTTTTACAAGTTTACTGTGCATTGTACAATCTAAAAATAAATGAAATAAAGTATATGAAATTTATAATTTTTCATCACATCTCTATAAAATACAGCCGCTGCTCCGAGCGGCACTTTCTGTACACAGAACACCAAGTCACAATACAATTAACTGCACCAGTTTGATAGTGTGGCAGCACGGTAAGCTAGAGTGTGGTGTTTTTGTGAACTACCATTTAGACCTACTTAAAGCAAAGAAATACAAAAGCAAAATGCACTTCGTCAATAAATGTACACAGCTAAGCCATTTCTGAATCAAGTATCAAAACCCTACTAACAAAATACATTGTACTTGGAACAAAAACAACAAGCTGAGAAAATCTGCTACCTGCACCAGTACAGAAGCACTACGTTCAGTCTTCCCAATGTTGGTAATAAGGGCCTGACCAATACCAGTGATTATGCACCCTGTTCATATGCCAATGACATCCCAAAACAAGTTACCATACTAGCTACCAAAATTCACAGTGACTTGAGTGCCACCAGCAACTGCAAATGGCCCAGTGCAGTAGTTACAACGGGGCAGGACTTGAATTTCTTCTGTTCAAACTGTGCCTGCGTTGGCTGAGCTTGCCTGGGCGACCCCAGGTACTCTAGCTGCCACTCCAGAGGGGAGTACTGAGATCTTGTTTGTAATGAACACAATTAAAAACCACCCAGTTAACAGAGCGCCTGGCTCAGTTCAAATTAAAACAAAACATTAAAGACTGCCATTCTCTGTAGCTCACACTGCTGCAAACCAAGTGGATTTTGGTATATGAACAGAGTAAGTTGAATAAATAAACTGCAGACCTTTCTGAGAACTGGGTTTGGCATTGGTCAACCCTCCAAATTCAGCACCAAGGATTCAAACTAGAGGCACAGTTCTGACGGATGAAATAGCACCGAGAGGAGGCTCTTTACATCTCTGCTGGTGTGCCAGTCCTTTATTATTCAGAGAATTTAATAATAAGTTGTATTTATGATTCTAGGTGGAATAAAATAAGTCAAAATTGTTTTCACTTTAAAAAAAGATAAATACTTTATCTAAACTATCAACAATACAAACTGGAGCTTTAAGCATTTCTTTTGCCTTTTTTTTTTCTTTTTTCTTTTTTACTCAGATTCACAGTAAATATTTTCTCTGTTGTTTAGGTCTTTTTATGTTTATATTTTGTCCAGTAGTAAGAGTAGAAACCCCTGCACAGGCCAGGTGAGCACCTTTCAGTGGAAGCCGAGTGAAGTTGGTCCACGTTGTCCTTGCATAGGTCACATTGGGTTGAGGTAGAAATCCTAGTTACCTGCACAACAGGAGGAGAGGAAGAGACTCATCTAAATAAAAGACAAAAATCTACTGTGTTAGATGTGTCAATCATGTCTACATTGCTCCAAGACCTCGTTAGCCAGCAAAGAAGGAGCAACTCTTGACCCAACCGCAATTAGACAGAAAGGATGCCTCCAAGAGTGACACGCAGCCCCTCATGGCTATTGCAGTTTTTAAAGCTTTCTGACAGTGTAACCATATTGAATTCTGTTCTCCTGCGACTGACCTCTAGTCAGGGGGAAAAAAAGAAAAGTGTTTTCTTACTCAGTACTTCACCTTTTTCTAGCACACACTAATCTGCTTTGAATTTTTTATTACTCTGGGGCAGAAACATTATGAGAAGCAAAGCAGTTTATTTTAGCTCCCGATTCCAGATTTCAACCTTGGTTCACCAAGGACTCTGAGCACACGTATTCACACCGAAGCCAATGAAACTGCTCAAATATTTGACCTGTGTTCAAGAGCCACACGGAGTGGGACCACAACTACGGTATCTGTCGAACACCGTCTCCTGGTGGCGTTATTTCTGCTCCTTTGCTCCACAATCCAGCTTTGCCATCCAGCTACCCTTCTCCGTACATCACTTTTGTGCCTTGCCTCTTTTGCTTAGAACCTTTTTGTGACAGGCACCATCACATCCGATGGTATGGAGTCTAGCGCAATATGACCTCAGCTCCAGGTAAGGCAACTGCTTCAGCAGAAGGCACTGTTCTCGCTTGAGTCGCTCACGTATACAAAACCCCAGGTCTAACCCTCCTCGCCCCTTCTCCCCCATCTTGTTTCTCTTCAGGGTCTTTCAAGCCCATTCTGTAACCACATCACATTGTTGGTCTCTGTGGGCGTGCAGGGACCACATTACTCAAAACCCTTCCTCAGCCTCACTTTCTTCTATAGAAGGACGGAGGTAATACTTACGTGCCTCACAAAAGCCTAATGAGGATTTGTTCATGTCTGTGGAGCAATTTGATGATGAAAACACTATACACAGTGCACGGTCAAAAGAATCTCTCAGGTATATTGTAATTGAGTCATATGTTTTATAAGCGGCAAAGAGTATTCAACCATATATTGTATGTAGCTTTGGTATCAGTGAACAGCAACAACATCAAAGACCTACAAGAAAAGCACGGAGCAAGCTCTGGGGCCTAACATACTGATTTAACTTTGCAAGCACAAGTTGTTACATCAGGATGCCACAGAGTATTTTCATGAACAACAGTACCCAACTCTGTGGTGGTACACTTTATTCTGGAGTTGCTCTAAAGGCATTTAAATACTTGCTTCAGTAAAAATGCATACAGTCTCTGGAAACCCTCCTTTCTTCTACGGCCCCAGCCTTTATGAAGCACGGACCACAGTTAACCCTGCAGATTCCCTGTGTTCTCATTCACAGTCTACCCAGTAAGCCAGTGATTGCCAAGTGAGCATAATACAGCATCTGATGGTTACTGTTAACCCTAGCAGGCAAGTCCAATAAAGCTGCAGTGCACAGATAAATTACACCCCTTCTTTGCTACCTGTGGTTGTGTTTTCCAGTGATTCAGGGGCACATTAACCGCAATGCAAGACGAGTGCATTTGCTCTCCAAGGCAAAGCTGCAGCTTGTAACCTAGAGATTTTTAACTTTGTGATTATTTAGAGCAGCTGGTTTTGACTACTGTAAAAACAAGACCACCACATTGCCGCATAGAGCCACAAAGCAGCACCATCGCGCATCCTAACTCTATGCGAACATGGACTTGTAGAGATGCAACAGTCTGTGTCAAAGGGCAAGAAGAGGGGAGGGGGGAATCAAAGTAGGCAACAGCCACTTGCAATAAGTGTACAAAACCATATTTAAAAATAGACATTTCCTCCTGATTACTGATCTTCAGAAATAAACATTTTCATGAAGTGATCCCAACCTGAACATAATCCTAATGTCAGATAAGACAGACCAGAGTTACCATTGTGAGCACTCCTTGTCGAGAAATCCTGACTCCCAAGAACAGAGAGCATTAAGACTCTCCATCCTCTGCAATCAGATTATTTGCTTCCCACATTTTAGAGGTTTCTCTGTTTCACAGAGCCCATCCCCAAACTATCTCTGAAAAGGAAGAAGCATCATTCAGCATCTTGTAAAAAACTCCTCTTTTTTTTTCTCTAGCCTTACCTTACAAAATAAGAACTGTTAGCTAAGCAAGCTCTTTATCGTGGCTTAACCCCAGAAAGGTGCGAAGCATAAGGAGACTGCATGCCAAGTGTAACCCACATAGCGGACGTGCCAGCTGCGTTGGACTGCGTGATCATGGGCGCGGACTGTGCCAGCGCCAAACGGGGCAGAGGTGGGTGATGAACTGTAAAGGAGGGGCGAGAGGTTTTGTGCTGGAGAGAAGCTAGCTTAATAGACAAAGAAGCATTAGCAGATTGGACAGAAGCAGCAGAAGAGGATGGCAAAAAAGCTTCGCTAGGTGGGATGGATGGCAGGTTCTGCAGAAGCGCAGGCTCAGAGTTAGAAGCAAGTAATGGAGGAGGTGGGGGCAATGAAACATTAGAAGGGGGCGGAGGGGAATGGAAAACAGATTGCACTGGCGCTCTGTTGAGGTGCTGAGCAGATCTAGTCTCACTAGATGTTACTAAATTAGAGGAAGGGGGTGGGAAGGATGAGGATGAGGTGCTGGCAACAGCCTGCAGAGGGTTTAAGCTTAGCACTGTGCTGCTAGAGACAGCACTGCTGCTGAAACTGGCTCCAAATTGATGAGGAGAGGAGGCAGAAGGCACCGCATGGTTAAAAATACCTGCAAACAGGAGAGAAAAACTCAGCTTCAACAGATGGGCTTTGTACAGTCTCAAGTGACAAGAGAAACAAAACAAAAAAGAAAAAAAAAAGAAAAAAGCAAAATTATAATAGTTACAGCCCCACACAAAAATATGCAGCATGAGAAGGCAGCAAGCAATGAGAGATAATGGTGCAGGCCAGGAGGTACAAAAGATTTCACTTACCTTTCCTACTGCCAACCTCTAAATGCCACGAGGAAAAATGGTCAGACCCCAGAACTGTCAGTTCTATACCACACGGGTAGACTTTTGATGAGATTACGTGGTCTCTAGAGTTGTTTATCTGAAGACTCAAACTGCTGCTCTTCCCTCCCCACCCTCCTGCTTTCCCACATACAGGGCAGCAGAGGGGAGACTGTATTTCCAGCAAATCTATGTGCTGAGAGATGTGAGAGTTAGGATTTCCCGACATGGTGCCTGAATGATTATGGACAGGTAAGAAAAACTGCCTTGGACACTTAACAACGGCAGGTTCAGACTATCTTCTAGTCCTGCCAGCTTGTCTCCGGTTTGGGCCACAGAAGCCAAGCCTGTGCAGAATCCCAGAAGTGCAAGGCGCATATGGCATTGCCCTTCCTGGCAAAGAAATGCTCTTCGTGTCCATTCAAGAGCCAGAATGCTATGCAATTCCCAACACCATCTCCTCTGAAGAGGCACTGATGTTTTGCTCTTCCTGGATCATGCTAAATCCATTCAAGGCCTAATCTCAACCTTTACTCAAGTTGACAAGTTAGAGATCCTTAACTTAGTACCATGACAAGTTAAATCTTTTACCTGCAGGCGGACCTAAGTTGGTTCCAACACAGCAACATCTGAACAAGCATACATTACGAAATCACAAAGTCTGGGTGTATTCTTTCATTAAGGTGATACAACAAGCTCATCTAGTAGACATAGCTCATGAAATTTCACTGTGGGGAACTGAACTCATCCTAGCATTTCCAAGAGAAAGAGGAGACTGGTTATGTGGGACAGATCTGCTTCACATCCTGCAGAAATGAAAGGGTTTCACCCCTGGAGAGGCAGTGTCAGACTTTCCTTTAGGCCCTGTCTTATACCAGAGAAAGAGTTCTGCCTACCTCCAACTGTTCCACCTGTAACCCCAGGAGAGAAGTTCCCCATAGTGTGAGAGTTAGTCAGTCTGGTTGCAGCTGATGACACGTGGACCAGACTGGCAGCAGCTGGCATTGAATTAAATAAGGACTGCAATACTGAGGAATTTGTCACCGAGTTGAGGTTTGCTTGCAAGGCCATGGGGCCAAGGGGGAACTGCGATCCAGTGGTCAAAGTGTTTAGGAAAGGATGGTGCGTCTGAACAGAAGATGCTGGGTTGCCTGCTGAAGAAACAGCAGTAGAAAGGCTTTTACCATTCAGAAGGCCACCAGATGAAACAGCAGCAGAAATGAAAAGGTTGTGGCCATTTTTAAACTCCACATCTCGGTCCCTTCCTTTGCCAACCTTTCCATTATGCTGCAAAGAGTTTTTTTCTGAAGAACCTCCAGTACGAATACTTATTTCGCTGATCTCTTTGCCTTTGACCCCTGACCGATTTAAATCTTCTTTTGTGCCACTGAGGCCTTCGAGTTGCCTCTTATTCAAAAAAGGATTCGTTTCTGATACCCCCACATCTTTGCTTCGCTGCGACTGGAAACCCAGGGAGCAGCTGGAAGTCGTCACGTCTGAAGCCTTATGTGGAAGAGAAGCACCATCGATAAAGCTGTGTAAACCAATGTCAGTTGACAGTCCACCATTGTATGTGAATCCATTAGTAGAGTTTGTACTAGGGCTGAGCCCATCTGCCCCAGATGAGGGCATGGCAATGCTTTTCCTTGTGTGTGCTGTGATCTTGGTGTCAATGGCAAGACTATCCTCAGAGGACGACTTGAAGGCAAACAACGAATTCTGGCTCAGAGATGAAACCGACTGCAAGGAACTATCTGTAGTTTTGGCCAGGTTGATGTCAGATATTGGTGAAAAAGTAGATTTCCATTTACTGCTATTCATGTTCTCGCTGCTTTGTGCTTGTTTCCTCCCAGATAAACTGCCACCTAGTTTGGAAGAAAATTAATAAATGTCAAAAATCATCATTCACTGAATCTGCTCATTAAGAACAGGGTTTTATCTTTCAACACCCACGTTTTATCCGTCTGTAATTCTACTTCTGATCCAAAGGCAGAAATATTTGTGAAGTCACCTATAAGTGCTTAAAATTTAGTTTAATGCTCTGAAAAAGCTTGAGAATGCTGATCTACTTTTTCCTCAGTCTTTGTACTACAGATTCCCTCCCCAAACCCTGGGTCAGCAAAAAAAAAAATGGTCAGATCTTTGGTGACCTGTGACTACAGAAAGAACTGACCCAAAATCTGTAATTATCAGCCACCTGTCTTAATTACAATTACGCAAAGCCCTGGCAGAACTGTACTCTGCTCAGCAGCACAGAGAATTCCACTTCTGGGGTCAGACACCCATTCCCAAGACCAACCATTATGACAAATAATTAACATTCCTCACACCTACCATTTTCAACAGTCTTCTGTGGAGATTTGCTTTCCAATGATATTGTTGCAATTTTCCTTTCAATTCTAGTGGGAAAATAAAAAGGTTATAGCACTCATTGCAGACCTTTTGTTGCACATTTACCCTCATAACGCATCTTCCTCATGTTCACGTCTTAACAGTTGACTAGAGTATATAAGCCAAGTCAGCTAGAAAGCTGTATGTTACTAAAGGAACTTAAAAGCATAATAAAAAATCCACTTCAAGTAGAAGCTATTACAGAATTTGTGCTCTTTGCCAAGATTAGTGCACGTTCAGAGAACGTCATTGTTGCTCTTCTTTCACAACAAGAAGTAGGATGTTGCTCACACTTCTACAGTGGTTATTTTTCCAGCACCTTAAACAAGAAAAAAACCTGCACCCTACAGGCAGGCAGAGGGTGGCAAGTACTCAGTTTTTAGAGCAACACATCAACAGTTTGGGGCAGGAAGTGAAGAATTTTGAATCAAGCTGAAACTGGAAGTGAGGGGGAGACAGATTCTTAGTTAAACATTACACACAGCCTCAGTACTCCTACAAAGCAGCGTCGTAAAAAGAAATTACTTCCACACTAGTTCTTTCAGAGGCCAGACTCTGTCAGCCTTGCAAACACAGCAAGAGTAGGTTCCCACATTCAAGTACTACTGCCTAAATACCTTCCCTATTTACAATTTCAGCTGCGTAAGAGGTTTGGCATAATGGAATCGGTCTCCAAGCAAAGGGAACAAAGGTGGCTTAACACACCTCTCCAGTTTAGAGCACCGTTATTAGCTCTCACAGATATCTCATCCTGAAATGAAACCTATGCCTGTGTATTCACCTGCTGCTATTGTGCTCATCTTCAGATCCCTGCTCTTCATCTGATGTCAGAGGAGAGTAATGAACGCCGTTGGTCTGAATGATGGGCTTTTCCTTTTTCAGTACCGGGGGCTGGTCATTGTCCTGGTAAGGAACAGGAGAGTTCTTCAGGGAGTTTTCAGGAGAGGAAATGGCTGTTATTTCTAAAGGCTGGTTAATGTTATTGACCTGGACAAGAAGGAAAGAAAGCAGTTACAGATGAGAGTATCACTTTAGAAAGCAGACATCTTGTTAAGATATTAAAAGCAGGCTTAATTTGCTGAGCTTTAGGATATGCCAACAGCTGACTGTTTAGCACTGCTATTGTTGTACTCCACCACCCTGCATTAGAGCCTGGGATGAAAGCTTTAATACAATTTGGAAAATATCTAATTTTCATTGTTCAATGTCATGTTTAAACACAGAAATGAAGACATGGGTAAATCACTTTTTTTTTCCAAACTACCATTGCAGGATCTCATGAACAGAACTTGTATAGCTGGCTTAATTATGCAAGAATGCCATATGCTTCTGGCACTCTTATGCTATTTAGTCAATCTTGGTTTAAACTATTTTCAAAATATTTAACCTACAGCCTAAAAATCAACTTCACTGCAGAAACAAGGTCTTTGTCATAAGGGAAGAGATTATTTTTAATTTTTAATGCTCTGACAGCAAAGAACTCTTTGAAGATGTTCTACCTATACAGAAATAGTTCAACTTTTCAGCAATTCTCTTGCCTCTCAGAGGGGCCATTTTCACAAAGGGTCTTCACACCAATTCTAGCTACTAGCACTGTAACAGCCTGAGAGTACGCTGAAGAACAGAACAGCTGAACCTTATTTCTAATTCAAAGAGCTTTCCCAGGCCCTTCTCTCTTGCTAGAGCTCTTCATTTTTGCCCTTACCATGGAGTTGATATTGAGCGGTGAACCTGATGGTTGCGTAAAGAGTCCAGACACAGTAGGTAAGGATTTGCGTTTAGGGGAGACCCCGGAGTTCCCGCTGAGATTCCAAGTAGAGGATCTCTTCCGCCGGCCTCGCTTCTTCCCATCCTGCGCGTGTGCTTGGCCACAGTCCAGCCGAGCGCTCGTGGGCAGAGGACTGTGCTTGTTGGAAGGGGATTGTTTTACATGTCCTGTATTAGGAGAGATTGTAAAGATGATTCTTCTCTTGGCCTCGTTCTCAGGATCTGAAAATGCTGCATCAGACTGAAGATCCCCCTTTGTTCCTTCGGCAAACATCTTCTGAGCATCTGCATATTGCAATACCCCTACCAGGCTCTGGGAGGTGCCATTTAACCTGGGGCTTGTTGAGTGCTGGTGAGCAGGGGAGTTTTGCCCAGAGTTCCTTGACTGCATCATTAGCAAAGGATGTTGTGGAGTGGAACTCCGAGACCCTACTGAGTTAAACAGACTCCCAGAGTCGTCCAGAGCTGCCTGATCAACACTATGGTTAAGATGGGCTGGGCTGTTTGTAAGATTTCCATTGACTGCCACGGAGCCAGAAGAGTAAGAAAAACCTGTTGAAAGGGAAAGTATACATCATTGCTTCTGCTGAGTGATAGTTCACAGTGCTAGATTTCTGGGATGACTGGGAGTGGTTTCAGCTCTACATGCGGAAGATCAGCCAGCAGCCATGTATTACACGGGAAACTGCACGGCTGCTTTTTTACACGGTGCAGTTGTGAACGTGGCTCTGTGTGCTGATGGTTTCAGCTAGGGGCTAACTATTTTCACTACTCTTTTGCCAGTTCAGGAAAACTCATGTGTTATATGGAGAAATCCTATGGTCTACCTGGTTTTTAAATGGAATTCAAGGCTAAGTTTCTTTTGAGCTATTTTGCCTTTTGAAATCAGGGCTCCTCTACTCTCAACTCCTTCCTATTGTCAAGGAAATAGACGGCCAAATTCAGTCCGTTTCCTTCCCCAAAAAAGGAGGGACTGTGTCACCTATACAGCCCACCTCTTCTCAAAATTAAGCAAAAGGTTGTGGCTTAGGGAGTGACGGGATCTTCAAAGAAACTGTTGCAGAAGAATGCCACATGGGAGGAAGCATGGAAAGGGAATTAAGTGTTTGTCATGGTATATCATAAATGGGTTTAGCACTCTAGTAAGGCCTTGTCTCTGGGCTGTCTAAATGAAAGGGGTAGAAGGGAACGTGGTATTGTTTTACAACAAGGGTGTTTTTTTTTTAAATACTTCATTGGTTTTATAGAAAACTGCAGCCAAGCCCTTCTTTGCAAAACAGATGCTAGAAACAACACAAGCCCCTCAAGGTGGTAAACATTAAGAACAAATGCACTCTCTGATGAGGGATCAGCTGTGGAATAGCTTCTGTATGCTAGAACCTACTTTTCCTGGTCCACAACATTTCCATATCCTGAATAGCTAAAGGCCACAATTTCAACAGATGAGTGAGTTCAGAAGCAATGTCTGTGCTTCAAGGTAGCCCTACCCTCTCATGTTTTGACATTTCTTCCTACCCAGATACTTGTGCCTTTACAACTGCTCTCATGAGGCATTGTGACCTGCATCAAGAAATTAATTTTGCTATTAAAAAAACTCTACCACCCTGTAAAATAAAACTTTTAAAGCCAGATCATCAGCTCATAGCATAGCTATGGCAAGACTTCTCTGGTTTGCCACATTGTAAGGGTTGGAATTTCTTAATCCTCATTGAAGAATTTACAAAAGCAATTATTTAATTACACTGCAAGGTGATGCAGTTCAGATAAAGGCACATCAAACCAATAATTTATACCAGAATCCATCCAAGCTGTAGGCACATCCTGTCTCAAAACATCATCATCCATGATTCTTTGGTCTCGTTACAAAACACACATTTATCTAACACTCTACTGCCTCAACGACCTGACAAGAAGTGCTCAGAAAACTCAAACGCATGCACTTGGGGGTGCTGTCACAACAGGACAGCGCACCTTCGCGTAGATGAGGCTGTTACCTGAGGTAGCCAAAGCCAGTGGCTTGTTTCCAGCAGCATTGCTTACGCCATTATGAGAACTAGCACCAATCTGCTTTTCAAGTGTCGATGAGTCTCTACTCTGATGAACTGGGCTAGGTGTGCTTCTCTGGGGGGAGAGAAACAGGCATTTTAGTACAGGAAGTATACTCAAAAGTCACCAGTTTAAGTAAAATTCACATGCATTAGTAGATCTACTAAGGAGAGTGGCTCTACCTCCTAAATGTCCTAGATTTTGCTTGATATGAGAAAAACATATCAGCATGTTATGGGACAAAAATAAATACCATGATTAATTATACTGCAATAGTATCTAGCACATAACAGATACCATGCAGATAAAGGGAGAACAGGCTCATCGTCCCAGAAAGTTTAGACTCAGGACAGCACTGCAATCAGAGAATGAATGCCTCAGTCCACTGTTTCACAGGCAGCCAGAAATGAAAGAAACAGTTGTATCGTGTCCCCAAGCCTGTGCACATGAAGTTCTCCAAAACAACCCCAAACTGAACACGAAATGCATTAGGTTAGGCTATGTTCTCTGGTACACTATCTGAGGGTATGATCAACAAGTGGTGTTTTCCTAAAGCAGGCAAAACAATTGTGAAATGGCAGCCTGAACAAACAATGTGTTGAAGTGAGAGATGCCATCCATAGCTGACTTTTTCTCTCCCTGAGGACATATGACTTCTGCTGGGAGCTGGGCAGGCTGTCGTTCTGCTACAGCTGAAAGTCTACAGCTGTAAAAAGATAATGGATTCAATACTATGAAACAACTCCAGCTTTCCAAATACGGGATTGTAAGGCAAACATTTGTGGATGGATTCTAAATTCACAGCTCTCATGAAAGCAGCAAATGTTTCTCAGTTCTCTGCTATAACACTTTTGTGACAAACATCACTTGTGAGAAACTGGACCAGACTTTTTTAAACTCCTCTGCCACTGAGAGTAGCATGGACTAATCAGGATTTCAGAAAAAGAAATGGCCCCAAAAGTTCTCTAGTTCCTCTCTGCTGCTACAGAGCAGTCACTCTGGTGCGGGTATTACAGCTGCAAGGTGCTATTCAAGTTCATCCTACACACTTATGTGATAAAGATAGACAAAGGCAGATAAAGATAGACTGAGGCAGAAGAATTTGTCTCCCAGGGCCATGTAAGAAGGCAGGGGCTAAGAATTAACTGACATGTGTGATTCTCTGCCTTCACTGCCACAAACTCTCAGACTCTGCGCCTTTTCCACCCAGCCAGATGTTTAAGACTAGGATCTCTTGAGGCATGTACTTTACTTTCCTTCCTGGCTGAAATATCACCACCCCACAGACAAAAGAGAGTAAAAATCTACAGAATGACTAAGAGCCAAGAGGATGCATCCCAACAGCAGCCTCCCCCGAAGCATCAGACGTTCGAGATTAGCAGCCCACTAAGGATTCTGGTGCACAGCACCCCATTACTGCCCAGTGTGATTTTAGTTAGGGATGGAAAGTGTTGACAATCCCTTACTCACCACCTTCTCAACACGGCTAGGTAGGACTACGCTGGCCAGAGGGATACTAACAGGGAGTTTATTGGGCTGCACTGTGCTGAGAGGAATACTGATAGGTAGGCTGGTGATAGTTTCTCCATTACTCACAGAGGTTCTCTCTCTCAAAACCTGCAAATGCAAAAGAGAAAGTAATGTTCTTAACTGCATGCTATTACTGAAAAGACTTCTTAAACTAATGATAACGTCATTTATATTTTGTCCCACACACCCCCCTTTTTTAAAAAAAAATAATTAAGAGTGATGACTACACAGCAAAGACAAGGCATGCATGGAGCAGATTTGTCACCAACACCAGTCTACTGGGACAGCAACATCCAACAGCATAGAAATATGTAAATTAAAGCTATTGCTGGCCCCAAGCATAAGGAAAAGAATGCCTTAGGCAAGCTCATTTCCTAGTGTCTTTGTTAGCGCTCTGTGAAAAGCACTTGTGAGAGAATTCATATCTTGAGGGCCTCTGTACGCAGATGATGTAGTAGCCAGAAATATTTCCATGGTAACCTCCTATTGGAGGGCACCTGCTTACTCTGAAATGAGCACCAATAAGATTCATGGCTGGACCAATTATGTGGACAATTTTTTTGTTATTTTTATTTTTTAACTATGAAAGAGTTTACTTTTCAAGTTCAAGTAGACACACACCAGATCAAAAAGAAGTCAATAGGTCTGACAGCATTAGTGGCACAGTTCACATGCAAACCAGTAACTCAGAAGTAAGCACATCTTTCATGAGCACAGTATTCTCTTCCTCTAGCCAGCTCCTTTTTATTGTATCACACCTGCTGTATTTTCTGTTATTTTCCATACCAAGCTGACCACAGAAAGGAGCATGCCTGCATTCCCCAGTTTGGCCAACTTTTTCTTTGTTCTACTGGGTGTAACATCTCTGCACTTGAGCACCAGCACATCTGGTTCATCAGCGACGAACGCAGCAGCGGGAACAGTAAGCTCCGCGGCTGGGCACTAGATTGGGGTGGACAAGGGGGCTCCCGGAGCCAGGGAAGCCCAAGGCAGAGCAGAGTGGCCTGCCAGGTCCCGGCAGCTCTCGTGAGCGAGGCTGACGCAGCCTGGGCCTTGCCATGAGCAACCACGGGAGATTTAAACACCCCAGGGAGCTCAAATGACCAGGAACTCAGCAACCAGGGTGTGCTGTGTCAGCCAGGGGATGGCACGGCAGTTTGCGCGGCAGTTCAGGCAGGGAGGGTGCTGCATCCCGCTTGTAGGCCCACAGCCCAGGAAAGTGCCCTAGGTCTCTGCCACAATGGTGAGCACTTGCCTCCGAGCTAAAGGCAGTGTTCCCACGGCAAAGGCC
>VZTV01032897.1:0-19592 GCA_013400875.1 Anhinga rufa | reverse complement strand
TTTCTGACATTGTATGTTGCCTAATCGTTTTCTTGGCGTTTACAGAAAACTAATTTTCTCTTTAACTGAAGGTATCTTACCTTCTAAGGTAGGTTATCTGAAGGTATCAAAGGTCCCCATTTCTGATGAACTTGAAATCATGGCTCACTTGGCCTTCATAGGAATCTAAAGAAATGGTGGCTGCTCTTGAAGCATAATTTCAGTATTTAGTTGAAATTCCAGTTTATTACAGCTGGCGTCAGTCATAAGTTCTCTCAGAATTCCATCCCTACATGGAAAGCTCATCAAGCTACTGATTTCCATTCGCTGTGTTCAGTGTTTGCATCTAAAATAGTTTAGAATAGGTGCTAAGCAAAAATTCAGCTTTGTTTCATCAGGCTTGAAACATGGAGGTAAGTCTTGCAAGACCTATAATACACTGTTACCCATGTTTGGAAGCAGTTTATCACTTCTTGCTTGTCTTCTGTGTCATCTACTTGAGGGCTCGTCTCTTTCAGAAAATCAGAATTTCCTGTCTGCCTGCAATCATAAGGACTTTTTTTTTTAATATGAGTGTAGTGATGAATATCATGTCAGATTGCATTTGATATTGCAGATTGCAAGGTTATAATTGGGGAATTTAACTGCATGATGATCTAATTATTATTTTAAAAATTATTTCTTAAAACTTACTTTTTGTGGCAAAGGTTATCCCTTTTATTTCTGAGCAATGTCTAATGGATCCCTGAGCTGGACTGGAGTGTCTTGCTTATATTTAAATGTTAGTTGATAATAATTTTGTGCATTATGTAAATCTTTACATAATGAAGTGCTTTGGCATTCATCTCATGCCGTTATATTTGCTTTTTGATGACAAACTAAACTGTCACCGGTGTGTATAGCATTCCAAGTGCCCTTTACTGTTCCAGCCTGATTTGCTTTGAACTTGTGTGGTTGTATTTGCAATCAGGAAAATGATATTACAGCATTTATTGGAAATACCAACTTCTGAATACTTAACCCTTCCCAACCGGAATACCTGTGGGTTAAGTGGGGTTTTGATGTAAAGAAGTGCTGCTTTCCTGTTGTCTCTCAAAGGACTTGCTCACTGTTATTCTGCAACTGAATTTGACCCTCAGTTTGCATGTCCCCCCTCTTCTTTCCTTCTCATATGCAATGGTCTGTGACAACAGAAATAATGTTCAACCTTGTTTTGTCTTGTTAACAGCATGTGGTTAGAATATTGTACTGCCATTTCAGTAATATTTTTACACTTGTCCCCTACTGTCTTGGCTGGTTGCCAGCACGGTGATTTATGCTTTGTTTGCCTCCAGATGTGATTACTGATTTTCTTTCCTGGATGGCTATCTGAATGAATTCTTCACAGACTGAAATGCTGGAGCTCTCAAATCAGGGACTGGCTTAAAGTATTTTCAGTGAAAATTAGGATAAAAATTCCTAAAGGAACAGAAAACACCTGGACAAAATTTTGATTTCAATAAAAATTTTGAAACTAAATTATCTTGGCTTTAAATGATGATGTAAGCTAGCAGAGATTCAAAATATGTAACCTAGTCTTTTTAAAGGCAGCCGTGGGCTGCACTTTCTAGTCAAGGGCAGCTTTTCTATGAGACTTGGTGCATTTAGTAAAAACTCACAGCTTTATGGTGAGAAGACAGCCTAAGCAGAACATTTTTACAAGCCTTTGATTTCTTTCTTCTTTCACTTTAAAAATTACTTTAATGCCCACTTTAAGATATGTTGAACCTCAAGGAAGTTAGAATTTTATATCGCTAATCAGTGCTGTATTCAGAGCACTTAACCTTAGAAATATCTCTTGTTTCAAGTAAGACTCCCTTTTCCCCCCACCTTCCCCAAGTATCTGTGGACATTAGTTGACCTAAACAAGTTAAGATCAGGCATGTTGGAGGTGAACACAGAACTAATTGTGCTTTAGTGACCAAAGTAAAGAATTTTGAATAAAAAACCCTATTAGTTTCTATCCTTCTATGAAGCCGCCCCAATATACATGCTCCTGAGTTTCGTGGTTTTAAATGTGTGCTGCCTCTGTCTTCAGTATGAATGATATACTAGCATAGTTTTCCATAAGCTGGAACAAGAAAACGCATTATTAATTTGGAATACATATGAACATCTTTAGAGGAAATTACTTGAATTCAGACATCTGGAAAATGAAAGCATTATGTATTGACCCAGCGTAATTTGCTACGATGCTAGTCATTTCCTATTCATTTGCCTTGGTACCAGTGAAAAGAGTATTGTATTTAAAAACAGAACTGCTTGTACTATATTATTTAGAACAGTACTCCGAACCCAGATATGACTAAGGAGAACCACCACAGCTATACCTAATCAAGAGACATTCCAGTTCTGTTGCCTGTAAGTGTACAGGGTCGACACATATTCATTTGTGAAGGCATCTTCACCTCTGTAGCACCAGGGGGCAGATCACCTGTGAAAACTGATACCAGTTAGTGCAAAAATGCCCCACCAGCTAGAAGAAATCGGTGCTTTTTACAGAGCAACTGTACCAGTTAGCTTCTGAAAGTCCCTGACCCAGAGCGAAAAGGACTTTTAAAAATTAAATAAATAACTGAAGGAAAACATGAAATAGCAATGTGCATGGCTAGCTTGCAATTCTTTTTATTAACAGCAGAACTGTGCGCTGCTTGTTCTTCAGAATCTGCCTGTGCTACCTTCAATTGCTTGCTGAGAGCTGCTCAGATCCGGCCTCCATGTCATTGTTTGTACTGCACAGAAACATGAATCAAGTCTGTCAGTCTTTTGATGTGTATGCCAAGTCAACAGTGCAGTCATTGTAAGTATTTATCAAAAACCCCTCTGTGTTTTCTACCAATGAAGACAAAACAATTTTTGCCCCTTTGCCTGTTTTTATCACTCTGTGGAAGATTCCTTTAAAAGTGACATTTATTTGTCAGCTGGAAAAAATAATCTTGTCAGGTGTTGTTCTTAATTATAGATTTGGAGATTTACGAAGTTTACATGTTATTTTTTACTTCAGGACATAATGTCTCAAAAAACATAAAGTAAATATTAGAGGTCGCATTGCATATTTATGTTTTCTTACTTTGGCAGTTACCTTATAAAACTCCTCTACTTGTAAGGCATCAGATCTGGCAGCAGTCCTTCCAGAAAGCAGAGGTTTGGACAGGTAGACGTTTACTGAGTCCCAAAATACCGTTAAATACAAGCTCTCCTAATCTCTTTATGGGAGAATATTAAGCTGACATTGTCAGTTTAATTTCATCAAAGGAATAAATGTCCTGTTGCCCCAGGGACTCCAGGAAAAGGTATTTTGAGTTTTGGTCATTATGCCAGGCATAATAGTCTCTTTTCTTCTGAATCAATGTTATGGTCTTAAAATAGGAAAAGCAGCAGCATACAGAAAATAATATATCAAAACCCTCATGCACTTTGAGTTCTCTGTAATGGACAGAAGTTCTGAGACAAGATAAAACTATGGTAAAATTCCAATACTGGAAGCTAGGAGGTCTGTTTCTGTATCTAATACTGTTCATGTGGCAGCTTCCATTAGACCCACAGGTTTGGTTCTGCACTCCTTGAAGTTCAAAACAGCCCTAATTGAACAGTTGATGCCTGTGTCACAGTTTAAGACTAAATGACAGTGCAGAGACTAAATACATTTGGATACCAAAACACTTTAATTATGGATATATGCAGGTTTTGGAATTACACATCTTCCCCGTTCTGTGGAAGAGGTGGCATGGTCCAGGAAAGAAATCAATGGGTTAGCTTAATCGTCCCAGCCACACCACGTGTCCTTCAGCTATGACCATCCTCTTCCTCACAGACATCCCTGGAGATGGAAGAGATGGTCTCAAGACCTGCGGCAGGGCTGTGGGTCCCCCGGCTTCTCTCCCTGTGGGGCTCCTGGCACTGTCAGTAACAGCATCAGGCAGAGAACACCTGATTCTCGGCCGGCTTGTTCTTGCGTTCTCTGTGCCTGAGAACAGGCTCAGTGTTGCTGTTGCTCACAATCTGCTCCTCTCAAAGGTTCCCCACCATACGTGACTTTTCTGTTCTTATAAGTAATTTACTCCCTTATTAGCATAGGGTTAACCTGCTTCAGCAGGTTATTCTCTAAAACAGGCCTGCAGTGAATTTCTCTAATGTGTACTCGCTCATTAGATGCTAGGTATTAACCCTGGAATTACTGCATTTAAATTCTCACCTACAGCCCATTACTCTGATACCTAATAATAACATCAACAGTCAATTTTTTTATCCCTTTTATTACATTTAAAACAAACAAGAAAAAGCAATCTCCATTGCTGCTAATGACATTTCCCATAAAGCTTCAGCTGTAGGCTTAGTGCAAGAAAAAATAAAAATCAACCAACAACCACCCCCACATCCCCAGCCCCATTGAAACAAAAGCAGAAAACCTTGTGGCTTTATACAATGCAAAGATTTCTCAGTTGGATTTGATCCAATTTATTTCCAGTAAGTTTCAGTGAGGAGGGAAAAAAAAAAAGTTGCTGTGTTTAAAGCATAATAAAAAAAATAAAATTTAATGGATTCATTTGCATTTTTCTATCTGTTATCTATGATTCATACTTACGTCTTGGAATTCAATACATAGATGAGTCACACAGAGAAACAGCCGCTGCATAGGAAATTACACTGTCATTTTAGAGTAACATTGCTTTCCCAAACTGAAACAAAGATGGGCCGCTAGTAATCACAGATAAACCTCCACAGCATTGGAGTACTTGTTCAGAAAACCTACTCCCCTCTGTGCACGCAAGCCCAGAGGCTGATTCAGAGCGTATGGAATACACAGTTACTAATTCCCATTAGCTCTGGTGGTCCTGGGAACCTCTCAGGCTTGCCACTTCAGCTTATGTTTTTTCTAGGAACAAGGTATCTTAAAGGCCACCTTGAACCTTGGTGTTCTGCCTGAGCCTCCTTCCAGGGCTGTTCTCTCTTTCCTGGAGCTGTATGTACATCTGAAGCCAGGTAGTGAGGCGTCAGACTTCGTGTCTGGTACATGCAAACTGTTACAGAGCACACACTTAGCGATCTTTAAAAGTGGCTTCCTGAGAAGAGCAAAGTCAGATGCATGTGCCAGGACGAGGTGCCTCTGAAGTGGAACTGCCGGTGTGGCAGTCAGCGGCTGTCCCACACTTGATGGGAAGCTGAGCAGTACCTGCCTGAAGAGCAGCGGTCATTGAAGCATACTGCCTAGGGAGATGGAATTACTACTTCTAATATAAGACCTTTGACGAAGCTGTGTCCTTCGTACCTTAATGCATCCTCTTAAAATTTCTGGAGGCTCAGAGAATAGCCTTGTCCTCTTGTCCTCTTCTGTATGAGACCATCATTCAAGACAGAAGGAATGAAGCCCAAGAGCTTCCTAGCTTATCCAGGATGCCCCGAATATTCCTGAATGATGGAAATAGTAAAAAGAGAGAGAAAAAAAATATCATCCCAACAGTATCTGCTCACTGCCAAACGCGATGCAATTCCCCAGCCTGTTAAATAAATGCTATTCATATGCATTGCAAAGCCTGCAAGAGGAGGAACTAAACATACCAAGATTTGAAGCTCTGTACTCAAGAGAGTGGATATCATTCAGACTGTGGTTTCTGAGTCCAAATATGAGTAAAACACAAATTTTCCCAAATCCTGGAAACACAAGCCTGCACACCTTTAATCACTGGTATATAGTTCAGCTGATTAGTGTTTTCAGAGCATTAGTAAAACTCACAGAGGGAAAACAGACATGAAAACTAGAGTGTATGCATGAAATATCAGTGATTATGTTATATATGCATCTGAGAATTGTACTTTATTCAAGTCAGGATCTAATCCAGCTCCCATTAAGTCAGTGGGAATTTTGCCAGTGAAAACAATAGTAACAGGATCTGGCCAAAATAATTTAATCCACCCTCTTCAGCTGCTGTGCTCACAGCAAGAATGTTGCCATTAAGAAGTTTATATGGACATAAATATTCACTTTAATTTCCTCGAGTTTGTCTACTTGCTTAAAATTGCATTTGTGATTAAAAAAAGAGCAACACAGTGTATTATGGCTGCATTTTAATCACTATAGGTTCAGGAATAAATAGAAAAACAGCTTAAATATTTTATACAGATTATATTGCAATCTTGAATTAACAATTCATTTTGGAGTTGTTTATTTCTTTTTCTTTCTCTGTTGGTTTATTTTTCTTCTGTTGGTTCAGGTTTCCAAGCTACTATGTGAGGGTGACTGTGATGGGGTTTTTTCTCCTATAATTGCATTCTGGAAAATTGTCACTATACATGTTGTATCACTGAATCACATCTTGCCTCATGCTGTGATTCCATTCCAAGAGGAGGAAAGGTTTAGGGTTGTATCATACGAAGACTATGTTTAATAGGCTGCTACAAACCTTTGGAGGATGCAAGACACTAAAGTGAGGAAATCTCCAATAGCTGAAGAGTTTTTGAAAACGGTATTCAAAGGTTTACAAAACCAGACCCTGCTTGTCAGTGCTGCCCATTGCCCGTGAACTTCATTAGGAGCTGCCCAGACTAGGGATTGCTCAGGTTTAGCTCCTTGGCTTCGATCTTCCTCAGGGAGGGGAAGATGCCTCGTTTGGAGACCTGGTGGCTTGTCCCCCTGTGCCTGGCATCTGTTCTGAGCTGAGTACACTTGAGTAGTTCCGCAGCTCTATGCCTTTCTTTTTCCTCCCTTTCCGGGGTACAGCACTGAGTGGTGAGCTGCGTAAACACTGCGGCTGCAGCCAGCCCTTCACAGGGAAGGCAAGCACTGATACGCTCCAATACAGGCTTCAAGATTTCTCAGGAGTGTGGGGAAAATGTAGTTCTACTATTGACTGGACATGGAAGGGAAGAGCTTGGGAATCTGTAGGGACCAACCCAGAGTGGAAACGGATGAGTTTGGGGCTGTGGCGGCTGCTTTTGCTGCTACCAGGTGTCCCGGTAACCAGGCGTGCCTCACTTTATGCTCTGTGCCCATCTAGACACCAGTGCAGGGATCAGGTACGTGATGCCTCCTGAAATTGCCACTGAAAGCATTCGGCATTTCAAACAATTGTCTCTGGTTTGTTTCCATGACAGCTTGGGAGTGAAAGGAGGCAGAAGCAAACCAAACTGTATGGACAGTGGTTGCCCTTTAGGAGTAACCATGTGTCTAATAGTACCTTGCACTTACAGTGGCCATTTCCTGTTCTAGCTAACTTCAGCGAGGTGGGTAACCATGTCTTCCACGCCTCCCCTGCCTCTCTTCCTTCTTTTCTCCTGATGCCCCCACAACATTGTAATATCATCTTGTCACGGAAACTTCAGCTCTTCTCCCTCCTGCATTCTCTCTCTTCTTTTCCTCTTTTGAGTCTAGCTGTACTTCCTCCTGTTTCTGAATACTTCAAAGTCTTTGGAGGTTAAACTAAGGCAAAAATGAACCATGCGTCCGTTTTAACACCCCTTTATGGCCCCACAACAATTTCTAGTGTTTTTGTTCTTATTAGGAAATATGTTGATTTTCTTATCTTAGTTTTAAGGAACGAGCAAAAGAAAATCTTCTCAGCGAAGCCTAGGCCAGGCGTTGGGGAACGCGGGAGGCAGTAACGTGCCCGCGGTGTGTACCGCCATGTGTGCGCATTTTAGTTGCCTAATGACGCTACTGGGAAATTGTGTATGTAGACCCCAGCTCCTCATAGGCCAAAGTTTAATCTCACTTTTGGATTTGCTCAATGTTTCTTATTCTTGCCAGGGTCTTGGATGCAGTCTTGGTGGTAGTATCCGAACCTTCCTCTCTGCCATTTCTGCTGACTTAGATATTGTGGCTCACCTTTGCTTTCCCCTCATTATCTAGTCTTGGTTTCTATGGCTATTTCTGTACTGCAGTGTAGAGGTATGTGTGTTAGCTATGTATTTTTTTAAAACATTAATATTATAACTGCAAAGGCTGTTACCCAGGAAATATTTGGATCATTTCACAGTGGATATCTGAATCCTATTAGTGGGTAGTGAAGGTTACGAAATTCTCATATTCTCTCCTAAAAATATTTGGAAGGATTTTATGTGTGTCTCTGCAAAACCATTTAATTCTGCATTCTGACTATCTGGTTATAAAGTTGATTGTGTATTAGATTTAGTTTATGAAAAAGAGACAGTGAAATTCAATGGATTAAATTAAAATCCTGAATAGGAAATGAGATATAAAAACATTCCTCCTGGATATATTGAGTTATAAATTCTGTGACTGAACATTGTTTTCTATTTATGTCTAGTGAATTATTTATTCCAAACAGATTAATTACAAAGGTGACTCTGAAAACAAAACAAGATCTCTCGATGTATAGTTGCTTGATTTTGGGGGGCGGGAGAGGGGGTTGGTGGGTTTTTCGATTACCTAACCTATTGAGAGAATCCATGAATCTTTATTATACTACTTAATGGCCTGGAAACACATTACAACAGCATAGTTGCTTATTTATAGCTATATAAAGTTGAATTACTTTTAATGAGACATTTGCATACAATTATTGCAATCACACTGAAATGGAACAGCTACCTCAGCACATTTTTGAAACTTTGAGGATTTCCCTTCGCAGCTGCTGGAAAAAGTAAAGTTCTGACCTGTTCTCCAGGATGCAGTACATGCACTACCACTGTTTCTGGAAGTGTTTCTGTGTTGTTCCAGATTAAACTCTAAACACCAATTCCCCTGAGAAGTCCAAAAGGCTTGGTACAAAATATGGGTAACTAATGTTTTCATGGATGTCAGCTCCCATAGTAACTGTGTCTTCTATTTCAATTAATATTTTGCATAAATCAGTGTCTCAGTAAAATAAGCAATACCAGACTGAAAAGAACACGAGGCAACTGTAATTAAGCCACATGTTTAGTAATGTGCTGAACAAACAATGGAAAAAATTACTCTTTGGTTACTAAATCAATTGTAATTAACCTCATTCCGCCCACTCATCCACCTCTGTGAGGGGATAATACAGCTGTAGATATCAGGAGCAAATCCAGAAACTAAGTTAATAAAACAAAATTGGTGGTTCAGCTACACGTGTTGGCAGGAATGTATTACTCCCTACAGCTTTATCTCTACACACATCTTTTTGCTCCCAGAGGGCACTTTAAAATACATACTATTAAAAGAAATATAAAGAAATTACTCAGCCTTATAATTATAGCATCCTTTAAGAGTTTCTCTGCCTGTTGCCACATAGTTTGAAATATGACGGATTTTATTGCTAACAAACTGTTTATCTCCAATAGTCAAATATAATCTGTGGGCTTACATTGCTTTCATCTATATAAAGTGAATAAGGCTTTCAGAATACCTGGTGTCAGTTTGCCGTCAGGCAGCCTGTCAAGCTCAAAATGGTCGCATAAGATAGGGGATTCGGTGGTGCAGTGACTACCATCAAACGGTACGGGATAACACGTCAATATGATTCTGCCACTTTGATGTAACTACAAGATAGCACAGGGTCATCCTTCATCAAACCTCTCCTAATAGATGTGGCAGAGGAAAGGCATTTCCTGCCTACCAGAGTGAGGGGGAAGATGCAAAGGGGTGGGTTTAACATCTTCTGTAGTCTGAAGCCAAAAATTACATTCTTGTTAGATTCACGGAAGGCTTGGCAACTGGTCATGGCTGCTGGCTGTTCTGCTGTGGTGTATTGCTTGTTCCTGCCAAAAAGGAGCAGTGCTGATAACTAGAAAAGCATTTTAAAAGTGCCTGCTCCATGCCCTGTGTTTGCAGCAGGAGCAAGGCAGCATCCTTGCCGCAGGAGAGGGAAGTCATTGTTTAAGGCGCTGATATTGAGGTACCCAAGGCAGCTCTGCTGCGCCTGTCCAGAAGCTAGTGTGAGTAGAAGTGGACCACGGACTGAACTCTGACATTAAATTTAAAATGTGACGTAACACACAAACATTGCTGCAATACTGCACCAAGGGAAAGTCAGCTGAGTTACCAATGACTCGGATTTGGTATCTGGCAAACTGCAGTATCACCTATGGTATGAAGTGTCTGGGAATTCATCTCGAGTGAAAAGCACACAGAAAATGTGCTTAATGCTTTTATCTTATTAACCTGTAACTATTAGTCCGTGAACTGTTTAAAGAGCTAAGCACTATTTAAAAATAAAGGACATCCCCTTGCCAGCTATTTGGTAGTCTTTGAAGAATAGAGATGGCTTACGGGCAAGAAAGAGAATGAAAGAAAGAAGTAAAAGTTTCTAATTCCTGGTTTGAAATTCCCTGGAGGTGCTTGTCCAAAGAGGGAAAATCCAGATCCCCAGAGTCTATTCCTAAAGAGAGTACAAAACTGCATTACTTTTCTGTATTTCTTATGTAAGATTCCACTAATCAGGATTTCCTGGATAAACTAATGTCAGCTAAATCTTAATTTTTGCAGGCTTCCCACAGAGTAGTGATTATTAAATCAAATAAATACCTCCTACAAATATATATATGCAATGCTAAAAGAGTAATTCTTATTGTAGGAAAAAAGCTTTACAGCTTGTGGTTTATAAATATTAATGAAATAATTTTTAGTAGATCCTTGTGAACTCAGAACATATCTAGAAATTATATGCAATTGTCACATAATGAAATCAAGAATTTGAAGGAAGTGGAGACAAATCTTGAAAGAAAATTTAAGTTTGAATGAGAGGTTCAGACACACACCTTCGGTGATTCTTAAAAACACTTTGAGGTCTAAGCTGCATTAATGCCTTGATGCTTTTGAAAATCTTGGGTGCCTATTTTTATATTGAAATCACTTTTTAAGACTCTGTTAGTGGCTTGACCAAAACCACAAAAATGAGTGAAAGGCAAAGTTAAGAGCTGGAAATGAAGGTCCTTATTTTCATTTTTAAGATCATTCTGCCAAAACTAACCTGTGTATGTATTGGACTGATTTTGTTCCAGCTTTCTTGACTCCAAAGATATACAAATGTTGCCCGCCTAACTGACTTGAGGTGCCAACAGGTTCAGCTTCAAATATCCAGTGAAATTATGCCATAAGATCTGTGGATGACAATGAGACACCGGGCACGGACGTCACTGGACGTTGTGATTATGTGCAACCAAGTTAGCTGGATGCCAACTGCAGCAGCAAGCTTGTGCTCTGTGCGCCTGCTTTGAACATTTGGTGATACGGGTACAGTAACAGCGATAAAGAAAACAAACTACAGAGAAAGCAAACAGTGCGGAAGAGCTGTTAGTGGCTGTGGCTGTGGCTGCAGATCTTCAGGGGGAAGTGGAATAGGACTGGTGCCCTACGAGCCCATTGATTTCTTTCAACGTTGTTATCTTAGAAGGTTGTCAGAATAATACAGAGCATGCAAATAATCCTGGCATTGGAATGCAAAGCTACTCCCTTGGCGCAGAACTGCTCTTCTAGGGAGGGAGCTGGGTGCAACAATGTAGATGCTGCTGAGGGACAGGTTTACTGATGAGAAGCAGCTGGCCAAGGCAGGAGCCCAGGTAAGCACATCTTTCTGTACTCTACAGGCATTATAGGCAAAGGGTTAATAATAAGCCCAAGTATTGTCACCAAACCTTAAGTCATTCCAGAGTGAGTAGCAGCCTACCGCTTCTTTCATTCCACCTTTTCTTTATTGGCAAATGGAGAGTATGTGAGATAAATATTGTGACCATATGAAAGAAGTCCAGGTGAACCTCTACCTATAAAGTTACCACATGGCAACTTGTTTGAGATGTCAGTTCTGTGAGTGGGTAGAAGCGGTCACATTTGGTTTGGTGTCATCAGCTGGCAAGGGGCTGAACGTACTGCTAGCGATCGCTTACTGTTACATTCACAAAAGCAATGCCAAGAAGTGCTCACGCAACTGAAGGCCGGGAGGCTGGATGGGATGTGGGTCAGAGTCTGAGTCAGCTATCCTCCGAACAGCCAAAAGCTGCTTTATCATGTGTTACTGCCAACGCGCTTGAGAAGCGCGTCCCGCTCTAGAGGAACGCTGCTTACTGCCGGGGAGGGGGGTGCGGGAGGAGCCATTACACCTTGTTCCCTGCACCCTGCTAGAGGGTGGCTGTAGGGCCGCCGGGTGCCAGAGCCACAGCTCCTCTTGGCTTTCCCAAGCTGTGCTTCAGCCCAGTTAAAACCTTCGTGTCTTGTGGTGGTACAGGCACCCTGGAGCGAGGGATGCTCAGGGGCACGCCTGAGTCTCTCCCAGCTAGGCTGGTGGGCTGAGATGTGGGCTGCCAGCTGCTTCCTAGGAGTGGAAACGTTGTCCTACTGAAATCGCATAAAGCTCAGTGGTCTTACGGTGTGTTTATAGGCATTGTAAGTAGAGTGAATCAAACAGAAGTAAAGGATAAAGAGAACAAATGTTGACTTCATCGAGATTTATAACATGTCAAAACCCAGGAGAAAAATTTGCAGTAATGAACTAGCAGATGAAAATAAGTTGCTTTGCATTGCTAATGGACAGTTTACATTAAAAAGCCACTATCCCATATTACACAATATGCATACGTTATATAATGTCCTTCCTATCTCATCTGGATAAATAACATTAGCACAAAGCCAAGAGGATTTATAGCAAGAATGAATCTCTCTCTATTACTCTTTCCAACTAAGTTTCTGTAAGTATTTCTATTGCGTATGAACTACTTCACCGGCCAAGCTAATTCCTGGAGTAACTCCCTTGGCTCCAGTGGAAGCACTCCAAAGATGATTTTGTAGCTGTACACTAAAATAGGTCATACATCGAATAGATGGATGTTCTAAAACAAAGTACTCGTGCTAATTGGCAATGACATCATCCCATCACCCCAGAGCAAGTGCATTGCTTCTAGCCTCCATTACAGATATTTCTATTAAATGCCAGTAATATCTTTCTTTTCTTTTTCTGTTGTTTCTATTCTAAAGCAATTAGCTCCTTGAAAAACATTTTTCCTTTCATCTGGAGACAGACGCTACTTCTGCTTATGTTTTTAGTGTTACTGGAGGCTAACGTGACTTTGCTTGTTCTGATAGAAGCGTACCGTTGCACTTATACTGCCTGTCACCTTGCAACTGAGACCTCAAAGCACGTTACCAACCTTATGTCTTGTAACACTCAGAAGGTAAACAGGTACTTTTATAGATATTTAATGGACAAGAGAAGTTAAAACTCTGTCTTGCCTTGAAAATTCTAATGGGTTTAGAGTGCTTCCGTGTTGGGAATGGTCCTTGTACATTCACGTACCAGTTGTTCCGTCTGGTGGAAATCTGCGGGACTGTGCATCTAAACGGACTTCATGTTGTGGCTGAAGGTTACATCAGCACACTGACGGCTTGCGTACGGTCCTGGATCCGCTGCAACAAGCTGTTACACTTCTTCCTAACATGTGTTTCAGATCACTGCAGAATTATCACATCGTCATACAAATGATCAATGCTCTTTTGAATCCAGGAGGGACCCAAATGTAAAAGGAAACTGTGCATATGCACAATTTCAGAATTTTAAATGGAAGCCACTGCTAGAAGGCTCATAGGAAAATCCTGAAACATACTGAGGTGAGAAAAATGTCTTTATAGTTTTAAAATTTTGGATCAAATTTTTCCAGAGAGCTCAGCAGCATTACTCAAATGAAAGAAAAAAAAAATCCCAAAGTTGTGTTAATTATGCATGTGCAAAAGTCCAGGAAAAGTGGGAAATCTTGAAATTATGAGAAGCGAGTTTGATGTTCCATTTAATATTTCATTTCATTGACATACCCCCGGAATTAACAAAAAGCTAAATTGTGCCTGAACTTTTTAAAATGCATATGGACTTACACTAAATATGAACATTTTCAGACTTAAAGGAATAAAATTGAGAAAATGGCAAGCAATCAGAAACAAAAGTTACATGACATGCCTAACTATTGTATCTATAGTGGCCACTACTACTCCTTTTATAATACACAAGAGAATTTGGAAGCATTTAGAGTTGCTTTTTCAGCTGACAATCCGCCGCAGGTGCTGCGCTATTATAAATAACTATTCAGCTGTTATGCATTATTGTCTACATCACCATTTTGAACTTCAAGTACACGCTGTACAACCCATGGATCAAATCGGAGAAATTGGCTCTTGTTTACAATGTAGTTACTTTAAAGAAAGAAAATACCCAGGAAATCAAACTCACAAAGAATTCTAATTATGCCACTTGTTCCTAGGAGCGGCATTGCAGTTTTACATTCCAACACTGTGTGCATGGGAAATGAAATACACAACACCTGTTAACAATACGTACGGCAATGAATGCTTGGCTAAAAATTCGTTTCTGATTTTCTTTTTAATTATATAGGGTGGGGAAAAAGAAGATTGAGTCCATTTTTTCCATAACCAAACAAATATTAACAACTTAGTGTAATGATTTACATTTTATTAACATCAGATGAAATCATATAGAGAATTTTTTTAGACTGATACAGAAATAATTATGATTACCATTATTACATGAGCGACAATGGGTTTCATGAATAGCAGCAGAAGGTGTAGGTACGACTGGAAAAATGGTTTCCATTATAATCCCCTGCTTGCAGCCTCTGATTTTTAGTTCTCATTTGGCATAAAAAAATCTACACAGCTGAGTTCAACTTAAAAAATGCTTTATTTGGATTGCATTCAATTCTCTGTATTTTCAACAAAATAACTTTTCACTGTGGCTATGAGAAAAAATATTTCTCTTATATGTATATAAAGCATCCAGTTACAGTTTATACTTCAAAACGCAGCAGAGGCAGTTAAAATTTAAATAGTCATTTATCAAGAGTAATGTCTTTGTTGGCTTGGGTAACATGGAAAAGGTAGTTACCAAAAAAGTAATGCGTGATCCGTGTGATAGTGTAAAAGCAAGAGGTAGACGAAAAATTAGATTGTGCTTGGTAGACCCAGGAGATAAAACTTGAAGTCAGTTTTGTGTAGGAAAGCCTATAATAATCTTATGAAGCTAAATCTGGTTTTGGAGCCTGATCTTCTTTTCATCAAAGCGAGTTTCAAGATTTACATCAGAGGAGGAAATCACAGCTGAAAGAGCTTCCCTGATCCTCCATTTTTGGGACTTCTTACTGTATTCAAGTTCTAATTGCTAATTTTGTCAATAAGGAATGGTTCAGTCCTACCATCCTTGTGTAGGCTGAACTCCTCTGAATTTTGCTGTAAATCGATGCGCTGCCATCCTGCTCGGGTGGCTGCAACGCTGAGTTAACGGAGCCCTGACTAGGGATGACAACGGGCGGGTGCATTGCTGGTTCTAAGGAAACCAAAAGGGTGAGGAGAACAACTGGAAACACTACTCAGGCAGCCTAACAAAGCTGGGTGCTTCTGAAGACAAATGCTTTTACTGCAGGGTTCCCAGGCAACAAAGGAAGTCGTGGCCTTTACAAAGTACACAAATGGAAGAAATACTTGTATACAAAGTCTGACTCACAGCTCATGTAAAGAATATGACAAACTTCTCAGTCTAATTCATTAACTCTAAATAATGTCCTTTCAAATGCCATCCCCAGAAGCAGTTTCTATTGGAGCTATTTTTTCTCCTTTTGCCACAGATTGTAAAGAATTATGGGAAATGACAACAGTAGAACCAAAGTTCGATTTTTCACAGATGAAACTACAAAATGCATGGAGTAACGTAATCCAGTCAGACAAGTGAGTAAATTATATCTTGGTTGCGACAATGTGCCACTTGCTGAATATCAATGAGGATATGTTCCCTTCTTTAGAGTAAAAGTAATATTCGCTGTTAATGTAAATGGTTCCGAATGTCCCTGGCAGTATACGCACAGATGCCAAACAGCATTAGAATTCGAGCAGAATCTCTTGCGTTTCGTCTGCAAGGAAGAGGAAGACTGTGTTCACAGATGTTAAGACAAGGAAGATGATTCATTTACATTGCTTTATAATAATGAAACTCCATTAACTTCTATCATCTTCCTTCAAATTTCTCTTCAAGTAAATGAGAAAAGCATAAGCTCACGTTCAAGGAATGCTGTCAAACAGCGCACCGAGGTTTTCATTCTGCTTCTAAATTTCCTAGGATAAGCGTGTGGGTAGCTCTGCTCCCTGTGGACCAAAATATGCCATCGTTCTTCATAACTCAACAATCACAAGTATCAACAGCGTGTGTCTGGCTGCTTGAGCTGAGGGAAAGACTGGCTGACGTGAGCTGTGCCCCATCTCTGTCCTCCTTTGAATTTTGAGTTCCAAGATACTGAAGAACTCAAGAATGGGTTAGACTGGGTTAGACTAATTAGACTAATTAGCTCCAAGAAGCTAATTTTAGATTCTGCCTCAACTAAATCAATAAATTACTTTAATAAATATCTTATGGAAGCATTTGACCCCAGTTCTAGAAGAAACCCATGAGCGTTCCGTATGACATCACAGGCAGAGCTGGTGTGCAGTTAGTGATATTCTTAGCACAAATGTATGTGCTGGCCTCAGGTCCTCTGCTCAATGAGTTTTAGTTTTACTAGGAGTAATATACTTAAGCTCTCTAGAGCTCTGCAAATTCATTTTTTACATGCAACTACATAATCTTTTTGGAGTGAATATGGACATTAACTCCTCCTTGCAACTCTCCATAAACATCTGCTTGCACAGCAGATATTTCAAATTCAGAATCCAGGAAGGAAAGTGCTCCCAGGACTGATTACTGAGTTATATTCCTTTTTATTTTAATGTACTCTGCCAAGATGAGTCCATAACCTCAAATGAGTCAGGGAAGAAAAGGGGAAGGGCAATAACAAACAACTTCATCGTAATTTTAACCATATTGCCTAGTGATCACAGAATAACCTTTATGCTTAGGTATTTAAAGGAGGCTACACGGACACATTCTTCCTGAGCGTGCTCATCCACTCGTTGGGATTTGTACGCTGCGATTCCAAGTACACAAGGAGAAGACACATGTGCCATCTACCCCAGTTTTATTACTTGGTTCTGGTGGCAGGGATGCTTAGGATTTTTTGCTGGACTGCACAGTCACAAATTTCACTCTCTTGAATAGACCTCACTCTGTGAAGTGGAGATAGGCTTGCCATGCTGACCCTCCAGGTATTGCTGCTATAGTTGTGGTCCTGCTCCAAGGCATCACTTTAACATTACATTATGTCCCAGTAATTCAGGCTTGCCAGTCCATACTAAGTAAGTAAAGAAATATGAAGACACCTTGGAAGCTGTTTGTGTAGTCCAACAAGCAAACTGTTCACAAATGTACAAAGGAAAAAATATGGTCAATTTAAACTGGAAATAGTGACAAGCTTCAAGTTGCACACAGATCCAGGCTGGCATAAAAGTCACAGGGCATTTTTTTTCAAAAGATGGTTTCGTAAGCTCCAGTACACAAGCCAACTCGTGTCTTGGGTAATTATAGTCTCTCTATTGAAAATCCCCCTGTAATTTCAGCTGGATGTATTTTTTTACTTACTGCCCAAAATTGTTATATGTTATTCTAAAAGCTGGTTAACATCATATGGAGAAGGTGGCAAAAAATCAATAGAGCTTCACAACAAAGACATGAAAGAAGTAAAATATGAAATCTCTGAAAGAAATGATGTTCCCATTTGGGGGCAGAAGGGCAAGGACAATGGAATCAGTGAATTTATATCCTTTCGCAGGCTTTGCTATGTTATTAAGATGTAATAATGGTTTCAGGCTTTTACTTTACACAGTTGTGCCTACCTATCTTCTTCGGTCTGCCAACAGAATGAAACAATAGTTCAAACTGGAAAGTCAAGTTCTGACTATCAAAATGAAATTCGAAGACAGTTTGCCCAAAAGACAAATGTCTTGGCTTTTGCATGGACTTTAATATTCCAGTTCGTGCAAACTTGTCACGATTAATGGTGGCTTATGTCTTTAGGAAAGACACAGAGGAGATGGGAATCTGAGCTCAAAAGGTAGTCTGAAGAAAGAATGCATACATATGTATTATATAAAAACAATACTTATATATGTTTAATATATAATTTATATATAATATAAATACATGTGAAATTGTATTTAATAACTTTTATCTCTGTTTGCTGTTATAATACATCTTGTCAGTTAATTTGGGTTATTCCTTCTGGTAACTTTCCTTACTACATTAATTGGCGTGTTCTGTACTGAACAGCGCGTCCCCCTGAAGAAGACAGCTCTCAGTCAGTGAGATGATGCTTTCCTACGCTCTCTCAATAAACCCAAAAACCTATATTAAGCTTATGTTAAATTATTTGTTCGTTCACTGTCACCAGTGTACTCGTGGCTGTGTAAGACTTGGAAAGTCAATTCCTGTCCCAAGGAGCTCAGAGTCACTCAATGGTCAGCGCTGTTCTTTGTCTCATCTTGAGTTTGGGAATCCTTGGCGGGTCGTTCCGCTCTGAATGCTGGCTGTGAGGAGTCCTTCAGATCTACAGAGATGTGGGTCCTGTTTTAGCAATTGGTGAGCTTGGGGGTAGCTAGTCTGAAATAGCTGCGCCCTAAGTTATCCGTATTGCTTTATCTTATGCATCAGGTCTCATAGCTTAGATTCTTGAACTAAAAGGTACTTAGAGGGGAGAAAATCGTAAGCTTGCTTAGTTCATATTGCTAGCATACTGCACTGTTATATGTGCATTTACAGTGCTCCTATGATGTAACACATAGTAAGGGACTGCCTTGAACTACTAGGTTAAATACATTCATATTTCTTCTTGAAGTTCTTGTTGGCAGGAAAAAGTACAGGTCCCCTGGAGATGGACTACATGTCCTTTTAAGTCTTTTCTATCTAATTTCTAGGATTTCTATGAACCTCAATTCAATTTCTTGGCACTGGATATAGTAGTCTTTTGGCTAAGATCAAGAATAGAATCAATCTAATATTTGCTTTTATCCTCCATTGAGCCACTTCTCTTTACAGGGAGAGGATAATGGAATCATTATTAGAGTACATGTTTTACTTCTTTCATTTCTCTATGCGTATTGTTTTGAATAATTGAAAATTTATGATTTACTAAATTTAACTTGTCCTTTCTTATTGCTGGGCCAAGTACTAACATTACGAGTCTCTCAAAATCACTATCAAATCAGATGGAAATTTTGCCTACCTATTAATTAAATAGACAGGGAGAGATTCTGAGCTAGATTGTACTGAAGAATGGTGAGCTCAAACAGCAGCATCTTTCCCTAAATAACTCAGGACTCTGTCCATCCTGCCGCTGATACACTGGAGCAGTTATCCTCTTGTACTCAGATCTTGCTTTAATTGGATATCGCCTGAGAAATGGCAGAACTATCTTTTTGTTTTAAAAACAAGTTTCTCTGACAACCTGGGATTTATGTGTTTCTTTTTCCAGTACATAATCGTGCCCTGAATTTTTCTCAGAAGATACATGATATGTAAAACAGAAGAACACTACCTAGAGGGAATACTGTTCCCTGGATCGAGTATATGTGATGAATGTTATAAAGGAGCCAGGAGAGGATGATTAATTACTATGTTAATGCACCTATGCACAATAATGCGTGACTCGTTATTAAGAGCCATGTAGCACTAATGTACTGTTGCTTTCACAAATTATCCATTTGTTACTAAGAGGGTGTTGCGGTTTAACCCCAGCCA